>RPOG01007873.1:0-16299 GCA_008086565.1 Thalassoma bifasciatum | reverse complement strand
GCCTTTTGTTGATAATAATTTGTTTCTTTTCTTCTTTCTGAGACTGTCTAAGAGATAAACAAGCAAAGGGATGAGTGTGTAAGTGTGTGATGTGTGTTAGACGTACAGAAAACGAACTTACACAAACAGAAAACTTTCAAGGTGAACCGCGCACAAACACACACTCAGACCTGGTAATTGAACAGACATGTCCATTAGAAGCACTCTGAAGGAATGCTGCTGTCATTGACTGTTTGATGGAGGCAAAAGAGAGAGAGAGAGAGAGAGAGAGAGAGAGAGAGAGAGAGAAGAGGCCGAACAGTGCAGAGGATCCAAATATAAGCATCTCCACTCAGCTCATGCATTGAGCTCCAGTGGATTCCTGCTGTGCTAAAGTTTCATCCTTAGATCTGGGGCCAGATTAACTTTGTTGCCCACTGCAGAGAGCTCAGAGCTGCGGTGGAAGATTTCATGAAAGCTTTCTCTTTATGAGAATAAGCCAAAAGAAAGATGCTAACAGTGAGCTCATGCTTGATTTACATGTCTGGAAACAGGGGTCCAGTTTAATTTTAGGTTCCTGTAGCTCTGCGTCTAAAACCCTCAGGGGAGCTGTGTACCAGAGCTGGCACAAACCAAAGACTGTCTCAACCAATGACATCACAGCACCACTTATCATTTCCTGTTGACTGCTGGGTAATTTAGAGTGACTGATCAAGCTGATGAGCATGTTTTTGGACTGTCAGAGGAAGTCAGAGATAACCCACGCTGCTCACTGTAGTTACTCCCTGTAGATTTTGTTTATGTAGTTGTCGTTGTTTTTTCCAAAGTGTTTTAAGTTTTGATGAAAGGTGCTCCTCTCACTCATTTCTCTTTTGAACACTCTGCTGAATATGTTGTATTTTGCTTAACAAATGTACTAATTGAATTGAGCATTCAAGTTATCATTTCCATTCTAACTTTAAGCTGTTTCTTTTTTCCCCCTCTTTATTAATCTATTTATTCACTGTTATATTTAAATTATGTTGTTTTTATCTTTTCTATTGTTTCTGTTTGCTTTTTTTTACTCCTTACTACCTCTGGTCCTCATGGTCTCATCATAGGGTCTTGTACCAACTGGGTTCTTTTCTCCTTCTGTTTGGTCTGTAGGATTGTTTGTTATATATTGGTAATTTCATTGTTGTTTTTCTTATTTCTGACTCACTGTTAATTTGTTTGTTGATTTTACTGTGGACCTCTCCTGTAAGACACTCTTTGAACTGTTGTTTTTAAAGGTGCTCTATAAATGAAGTAATTATTATTATTATTATTATTATTATTATTATTAGAGCACCACCCAGCGCGAGTTGTTTTGCACTGCTGCTCATCATTATGACTAAATTGCTGATTTCCTAAATATGTTTATATTTCTAGAGTGATTAATCTGCCAGTATTTGCAAGCAATTTAATCAATGTGATATCTTAAAAACTAATATAAATCAATTGCTGTTAGTGATAAATATTCAAATCTGCTGTTTTACAACAAAGCAGATGAACAATTAAAGCACATGATTTGTGCCTGGTAGAAAAAAGTGTTTTTTTTGTTTTTGTTTTTTTGTTTTTTACTTTCATTCATGAACAGAAACAGTAGTTCAGAAAACATGAAAGTGTATCATGGAAATATGACACTAAGCACAGATCAAATAGGATAACACAATGCGTGTAACCAAAAAAAAATACATACAGGACGATTCAAACACAAGACATAAGTGAAGAATCAATATACAAATGAAATGTTGAAAGATGACAACTTTGACATCATTCTTCTGTCAGCCTCCACAGAAGGTAAAATCCATTCAAGGTGGAGTTTGTGTTCAAGGTTAGCTCTGCTAGAAATGTTTCTGTGAGTAGCATTCTCTTTGGTGCTGGGTTAGAATAACTAGCTCATCTATCTTAATGTGATAAATCTTACATTACTCATAAAGATGGATGGAAGGACCGGTCAGTGTTGTCTCCTCTTGGCTCGCTCTATGGCATCAGCAGCACATCCTTGGGAACATCAGGCCTACCACTAATTAGCATCAACATGCAGTTAGCTACTTACGGCTGATCCCTCATGTAAACAATAGCTGGGTTTCCATAACAGTTTTTTCGCAAAATAAAAGCGATATTCCTAAAATTTCGACAAATAATATTTGTGCTTTGACCGTGTTTCCATTGAAGGTTGTTCTAGGCAGGAGCGCCGTAACTCTCGTCAAATATCATCCCACAAGTTTTCACTGCTGGAAGATGGATGCTAGAAGATCACTTTCTATCTCCTTCTAACACTCTGCATTCCTCTGTTGTTTGCTGTCTAGTATGGCCGTTATGATTTTCTCGAAAATAATTGCGAGAAAGTCTCTGTCTCCTCTTCTGTTCAAATGTAGCGCGCCATGTTTACTCACAGAGAAGTGATCATGTGACTAAGTACGTCACGTCCTGTGATGTATAATTGCAGAAAAAGTGTTTCCATGGCGCTTTTGCGATATATTTGAATATCGAAACGTCTGAAAAACCACCTCATGGTTTTCAGTTCAGGTGTTTCCATTACCAGTTTTTTATAGCGCTATTTAAATTTTGCGCATATCCAAGGGTAATGGAAATGCACTTAAAGCGACTTTGGTTACACAAACAATTTCTGGACATTCAGGGAACAAGTTAAGTAAAAACACCACCGCAGACATAACCAGTTTGATGTCCATGCTCAACAAATGAGCCTTAAAAAGTAAATACAGGCTTCGATACAAAGAGCTGCTGCTCATGGAAACATGGAAAGTATTAGATTTAAAAAAAAAAAACAATAAAAAACTATAAGAACTCAGTATAAGCCTTATTGATCTGTCTGAAAAATCATAAATGGAGTTCAACTTCTCCAGTCTCAGACGAAAATTGTAATTTTGTGTTTTGTGAACCAGATCTGCTAGAAAGTGCAAATAGTGTAACAAGCCTTGAGTAAGTCAGAGTCCCCTGTCTGCTAGAAACGTTTATATGTTCTGTCTGAAATTGTGGAGCACAATTTAGCGCTGTGTTTACTCGTACAGGTACCTTCAAGTGACAATAAACAGATTCTGACTATTGTGCAAGAAAAGGTGGTGGAGGTACAAGACTAGTAAACACAACAGACACAGCAGAATGTTTAGGCGACTGTTTCTGAGTGCTAAATATAAATATAACAATCGCAGAGTTAGGAGCTGACAAACAATCTGTTGTTGTTGAAATAGTAAGAAACCAAAGTGTGTGTTTCCCAGTCAAACACTGCAGCACATCAATACGTTGTTTACAGCACAATGAGAAATTCTTCTGTTTGTGTTTTCTTACGCTGGGAGCTGCACAAACAAACACATTTGTGCTTTGTTTGGTGGACCTTGGAATTAACAACCAAAGAAACGTGTTTTCAACCGAGAGAAACAAATTTGAGTTTGTGTAGTGAAACTTTGCTGCCTCAAATTCAAAACAGATTTAAATCTCTGTTTATAAAAAAAAAAAAAAAAGTCAGAGTCCCTGCCAGTGTGAAGAAGTTTTCTGATGCAGAATTAAATTTGCAGCAGTGCTGAATTTCCCGTCTTCTGCCTCAGTGGGAGTCATGACCAGCGCTTCCCCCAAGCATCTGTTCAGAGCTGCAGGCTAAAGCGGAGGTGGCTGCTGCACACGGGGGGGTTAAACACTGCATCATGTCCCGGCCAACTTTTTCTATGGAAATTACAAACTGCTATATGCAACTGCTTTGAACGCTGGACTAAGAAACGCTCCCTGGGTGATGCTTGTATCAACATCCTGTGCAAGTGTGTGAAACTGAAGTCTTGTTACCAGGCTGCAGGCAAACACCCCCCCCCTCCCTCCTCCTTTCACTTCATCTGTAATGTAAATGTGTGTCCTGCAACTGGAGACTTAAGAACATCACTTATTTAGCACAGATAAGATCTGAGCCCCTTGTCTGCCTCAGCTCTAAGAACAGACGTCTGATGCAACATGGTGCAGGCTTTAAAACAAAAGATATGTCGTTTCTTTGCTTCCTTTCATCCTCTCTTACTCTCTCCTCAGGGAACGAAGGCGTGGTGTTCAGCCATTCTGTAGAGACATCGCATGTACGAGCGGAGCCTTTTCAGGACCTAAAGTAAGTACCATCAATTATTTTGTGTGTGTGTGCCAGTGTTGGACAAGCAGTCTGACACATTCTTATTTTAGTCCCTCTGGTTTCTGGGTACAGAAGTTGTGGAATATTCATGAGACAGAAGCACTAACAACAACAATTTCAAGGAAAAAATGCTGTAGTATAAAAATTTAAGCCGCTGAAATACCACAGATGCTGTTCCTCTTGCAGTGTAAGCTCATGGCTAAAGAGGTGTGATGGTGAGTGGCAGCCTGACAGGACGGACACAGGGAACAAAAGCCCTCCTGACTAAAGTGAACAAGGGTCAGACTGAAACCAAATGGAGCCTGCCACTTTTACCTGCCCTTTGGCACATGGAGAAAGTGATGTAAGCTAGAAGTCTTTCAGCTTCTACCACAGTTATCATGTGTATTTAAAGCTGTCAGGGCTATAGCTTATACAGTGACACATGTGGTTGGAACTGGTAGTGTTGTTTTTTAGGGATAATGATACCATTACTCATGAGCGCTACTTTTCAGTGTCACTCACAGCCCAGTGCTCTGAGACATGTTCGTAACATCAGTGAATCCTGGTTATGTCCTACCAGTGCTCATCTACCTGCTAGTGTTGCCAACTTAGTTAGCTGTGTGATACAGAGAGCAGAGGAGAATGTTTAACCCATTTAGACACAGAAATGACATCTTGTCATGTAAGTGACCTGCCTGAGCCAGAGAGATATAAATCGCTTACAACTTGTTCAAAACTCTGCTGCCAGGCTTTTAACGAAAACAAGGAAACATGAGCACATCACCCCGATTTTATCCTCCTTACATTGGCTTCTCGTATGTTTTAGAATTGATTTTAAAATTTTACTGACCACTTTTAAAGCTCCACCTTACATTTTAGACCTTTTAACCTCCTATGAGCCGATGCGTCCGCTGAGGTCCTCGGGCAAAGGTCTTTTGAATGTGCCGGTGACTTGGCTGAGAAAAAAAGGAGACAGGGCTTTTTCAGCGTGTGCGCCGAGGCTCTGGAACAGTCTCCCAGAGGAAATTAGATCCGCTGAGTCAGTAACCTCTTTTAAATCACTTCTTAAAACATATTTTTATCGGAGAGCCTTCCCTGATTTTAGCTGAGGTCTTTTATTTTCTTTTATTCACACCTGTGTTTTTACCTTGTTTGTTTCAACTGTGTATATTTAATCATTGTTTTTGGCTGATCCTGTTCTTGTGTTTTCCTGCCTGCTCTGATGATCGATTTTACTTAAAGCGTTTTTCTCAGAGCATTGTTGTTTTTATTGCCTGTAAAGCACTTTGTAACTTTGCGTTTGAAAAGTGCTATACAAATAAAGTTTATTATTATTATTATTATTATATTAAGTAAAGTAAATAACATAACGGGGGAAATACACTGCGGTGCATCTCTGCTGCGGTGCGTGTTGCGGCTGACAGACAGTTGGTGTTGCGAGATCTAGGAATTTTGTATTCCTCACTTTAAACAAATCTCTCTTCATTCATATTGCACTGTAAATCAGTAAATCTGTTGAATCCTTGTGTTTCTCCGCTCTTTCTGTCATTTCATCCTCAAAGTCAAGCTAAATACGTTCTAATTTTAGTATGGTTTGTTTTATTTTGAAAGTCACCGGCTCTTTTCGATAGTTTCCGGGCACTACTTCCTGTCCCGCTCGATCTTCCCTGCGCTGAATTTATGCATCACAGCTGTGTCATCTGGCAGAAATAGGATTGTTGAGTGTCACTTGCGTTTTGCCGGCGTCAGCGCACAGCCGGAACGCAAGTAAATGGATTCAGCGTGAGTTGACACATTGACTTGAATGAATCCTAATCGATTTTTTGCCGTGACGCTTCGGTTCAACACTGGTTGAAAAAAAACTGAGTTAAAGAATAAGGTAAAGAATAGATCGATGGGAGAGGCTGCCTTTAGTCACTTCTGCTTTGATCTATCAGGATAAACTGCACTAAGATATGGCACTATATGGCAATTATGAACAACAGCCTGCCTCGTTTTACATTGTGGTTTTTTTGAGAATTTTAAGATAAAACATCCTCTGGATAATCATCGAACAGCCCTTTTTTGAAGAATCTGTCCTGGAACGGGGCGTTGTCTTCTATCTAGTATTGTTATAGTAGTTCTTGATGTTTTTATCATGCTATTTACTCATTTCTTTAGGGAATCCTATGACGTTATTCCTTTCACCAACAGTATCCATGACAATTACATGTAAATGGGGGATTATGCAAAGTAGGCGATGATGTCGTTTAACAACTTCTAACATCTCCAACCTTGCCAGGCAAAGCAAATGTTTCTTCATTTTAATGATACACTCAGGTTTGAATGGTCCATTTCAGTAAAACTACTGTGTTTTGGTTGAAATGAACATTAGCACAAACAGCTTCACCTGTGTTATGGCCTGTGCTCTATCACTCTCCTGTTAAGCTTTCTTCTGCTCTGACCTTCTTATTCTTTCTATTTCAAGCTCCAGTGTCCACCATTACTACAAAATAAACCCAAGAAATAGTTTTCAGCAGAGAACTACCCTTACTTCTCTTTGCTTAACTTTGCTTTCCAGCGTTGTGTCATCAGATGTGGCACAAATTAATTTGTGTTGGAATGGAAGAACCAACCCAACTATAAGAAATAGCATCAAGAAATATCTTAAAATGTGCTTAATTTATATTTTAGACTACAAAGTATAAATAGGAAAGTCCTCACTGTACCTTGAGTATTTCTTATTTAAACTTATTTTGTTATTGATGCCTCATCCTGACACAGCTGCTTTCAAAGAAGCGTGAAAGTTGTTGTCTAAACTGGCGTTCTGTCTCCAAGGGTAAGTGAAGAAGTGCGATATATATTCAGCTGAACTTGATGAATGAGGAGGAAGCAGGGCTGAGGAAGAGGTGATGAAGAGGACAATGAAGGAGAGGATGTGAGTCAGTAAAGAGAGAGAAAGATCAAATCAAACCAGCTCCTGAAGTCGTAACGGAATAGATAATGTGATACAGAGGAAAAAATATGAATATATTGAGCGGATGTGGAACAGCCAGAGTTCTCTTTTTATGAGACAGGTGAACAAATAAAGTGCAGAAGCCAAATATAGGAGAAGTTATGATCTCGAAAAGCGACACAGATATTTCCTGTTTTACTGACTGGCTTTTGCAGCGATGGATGTTATGAGTCTGTGCTCTTGTTACAACCAAGGCTGTGGTTTCATTTGATCAGTTAGAGACAGTGTTGGAACAAAACGCTGCTGCTGCTGGATAAAATCTGAACTAGTGAGGCAACATTTCAGCTCTTATTTGACCTTCTAAAACTTTTATGACAGGAATATTTGACTTCAGGTTAATTACGTTAATGTTTGACTCAGCTCAATGCAAAAAAAGCTGAAAAGCTTTACCAGATTTAAGGATAATTAAGTCTCTAAATTTGATATTTTGATCAGTGAAACAGTGATAAATAAGAGTCAGTGAGAAAATATGCTTTTAACTTGTGAAAACAACATATTAGATGTTTGCTGAATATGTAGTTTGCATTTCTGCTGGTGTCACAGTATTTTATGTGACATTTCTACTATTTCTAACCAATTAAAGAATCAGTCGCACTAAATAGTCAAATGGCGTAACCCAGGGGTGGACTGTAACAGAGTACAATTACTTGAGTACGTGTTTTTTGGAAGCTTATGACTTTCATTCCACGACATTTTAAAGACAAGTATCGTACTTTTGACTCCACGACATTTCAAGGAAGTTTATTACTTTCCCTTTTGAGGCTCAGCATCAGCATAGCTTTGTTATCAGCTGTTGATGTTTTTCTTTTCATTTCTAAAATCCAATTGGCCACACACTGAACCAATCACGGTCACTGCTCACACCTGTGATGGATTTGGAAATACGTCTACAAGAATAAATGTGCATCAGCGATTAGGGATTTCCATCACTGTCCATAGATACGGGGACTTACAGAGTGGATATAAATTTTATTAATGCATGTGTTATGTTGTCATGTAGCCAAGTGGTTCACAAGACAGTGAGTTACTGAAAGTAATCTTGTAGTTTGTTTGTGATAATGAACTGAACCATAAATTTGCAACTCACAGAAAAAAGGCCCTTCTTCCTCTTTTTTTGAGTGGGAATGTTTTAGTAAGAAAATAAGATGACAGAAGCTGCCCCAATTGTTTTTTTGTTTTTTTTTCTAATTTGATTTTCATGCTGAAGTCCTTACAGGTGTTCCTACAGACTTGTTGTAGCAGAGTGGTTCTACATGTAAGTCAGTACATCAGGTGTTAAATTTTGTTAAGGCACTGAGAAAACAATACAGCGATGTACCGACGTAAGAAAATGTACTTTTGAATACTTAAGTATTTTTAAAAGCAAGTACTTTGATACTTTGACTTGAGTAAAATTTTGACCAAGTGACTTTTACTTGCAGTTGAGTAAGATTTGACCACAAGTATCAATATTTTGACTCAAGTACTGGAGCTCAGTACTTTGTCCACCACTGGTGTAACTATAAAAGCATGAAGAAGTTATGCAAGTAGTAGTCTAAACTTAATAATATTATTTTTGTTGTACTGAGCACAGTGTGCTGCAATAATCAATGTTTACTCGTCTCTTTTTGCATCAGTTCATTTTTAAAGACAGCTCTAATCATATTCAGAGTAACTTTTTTGCAAACATTGGTTACACCAATTAAAATTTATAGAAACACCAATGAGGAGCGTTCAGTTTGTAGGTCTCATCCCAAAGTTACTGGACGTCTGTAAATTAGGGGATAACTTTATTACCCAGGAACTAAATTTCGATCAATGATGGTAGAAATGTGCGTAGTTCTAGGGGAAAGTTCTAGCAAGACACAGTTTGAACCCAGCTTGGACTTCATTCTCTCTGTGTCCCCATTATATTTTCTATGTGCTGTACAATAAACTTTGAGGGAGGAAAAAAAGGGAAATTGCGAACCAGACATAAAATAGGTTGAGAAACAGAGAGAAGTTGAAATTACTTGACACAGGAATGAGACGTACGGAGAAAGAGAGACAAAAGAATGGCTGAAAGCGAAAGTGAAATGGGCGGCGGAGGAAATGGGAGCTCTTACATGCTGGGGGATCAAAGGAAAGGAGGAGGCTATCAGAGGGGTGGTTGAAATAGAAGATTAGTCCAAGGAAACTGAGGAGTGATAAAAGAAGGTGCGGAGTTAGAAGGGGCATGAAAAAAAAAATACAGGGAGAAGGAGGATGGAGAACATTAGGTCGGCGGATGGGTCAGTGCAGATAAGCAGGGCGGTGAATCCTGCAGCGAAGGCCTCAGGTTGGACGGGGGGGGAGAACTCAAGTGACTGTTTCAGTGAGATACAGCAAATCAATCTGTGTGTCAGGTTTAACAGAGTTCACATTGTTAACACTTCAACTTTCTGATGTTAACAAACATATAAAGCTCATAGCACTTCCTGAACGCTGAGTGCTGAAGTGACCTTGCCGTCATTTTCCCATCACAACAGTTCTGTCACTTTTTAACAGAACTGAATCAATGGATGCAGACCTTTCACAAACATCAGCAAATGGTTCATTCATGTATATACAAACAAGATTCAATGGCTCAACAGGTCTGATTTAAAGAGCACAAACTTGTGATGTAATGTTCATGAACGATTCATTCAAAACAAACGAATCATCTGGGTGAAAAACTGAACTGAGTCACTTGCTGAAAAGAGTCGTTCATTTTTTAACTCCAGTTGTGAAGAAGAAGAAGAAGACTGTACCTTCATTTTTACAGTTAAAAGAAATGTTTGTAGCTCGTTAATCACTGATACCACAAATCTAAATGTTGTTGATCTTATAAAAGACTTTCACAAACACAAGAGTGACGCTACAGTTCTGCCTTCTTCCCATAGTTTATTTACTTCTTTCTTGTCAAAAAGATGTGATTTTTCTCACACTGGTTTTTTAAAAAAGGTTGAAGTGTTGAGTACCCCGGTAACTGATTGTTAGTCATTGAGTTTAAAAGAGAGGTTTTCAGTGTTTACTCATTTCAGACACAGACTGATCTGTGGCCACAGCTCAGACGGTTCCCAGCAGAGCGACTTGGAAAGAGCTCAACTGTCAGGATTAAATTTATCCCCTGCAGCCAATCAGAACCAAGTATTTCCCACACCGCAGTATAAGCATATAAATTTTATATCACTAGAAAAAGGATTTATCAACAGGAAAGGAAAGTACAGGTTCTCCTCTTTTATCTGAATTCACAGGCACTTTATCACGTAAGATTTTAATCCCTCAATGCTTGGAGCGCCTTATCTTTCTATCTTTCCTTCCCTCCCCCAAATATCTTTGTCCTCATCTCTCTGCCTCTTAACTCTCCCTTATTGACGACATCTTTGATTTACATACGCGTTGTCTCTTTCCCTTTTTCATTCCGTCCAAATCTCCCCCACGTGTGCGATCCCTCTCTCCCTCCCTTCATCTGGCTGCACATTTTTTCTGTCTCGTTATGAAAAGCAGAGCGTTATGCAGTGAAGGTAAATGGGACATGTAATGAGCGGATTGAAGTCCATTTAAAGCTAATGATCTATCTTACAGTTCTAACATCGGAGCGGGAGGGTGAAAAAAGAGAGACGGAGAGATAGACGCTACGCACTTAACGTGAGGAAGCAAAGGTCAACAAATCTCCATTAAGATACTGTAAAGATCAATCTGCAGGTCAGATGATGCAGATATAGAAATCCTCTTTTTTAAATATGTATTTAATTGATGTGATTAGATGCAAGAAATTATATTTTCAAAAGGAGATATTCTGATTTTCCTTATTTTAAAAACAGATTTTAAGTCACAATGCTGGATGTTCAAACCTCTACATACACTGTAAAAACGAAAAAGTTGTGTGAACTCAAAATTTCAGGGCAACTGTTTGCACTGGACTTTAAATAACTTTTGTTGGGATAACTAATGATTAATAAGCAATGTAACTTAAAGTTTTAAATTCTTCATATTAAGAGTAACATTTGCTCCTCTGACCTTCTACAGCTTCCCACTTATTTTTATGCCTCAAACTAATTAAGTCAAGCAACTATAAAGCTAGAGTCTCATTACAACACTTTCAATATAGAAAAATTATCCTTCATGGTGATAAAATCTCCACAGAACAGGAGAGATGGTCGCACATGTGGGAAATTGAAAATGTAGGTGAAGACCCCTGAGGATATGAGTTGGAAACCCCATTCTTTGCTAAAGCAAACTCAAAAATCTTAGTTACAGCCTCAAACCTATGATTTGATGTTTTTCCAACTTAACTTACAAAATGAGACTCAACAAACACAATAAAATAAAGGTAGTTGAGATAACTACTTCCATTAATATTTTTTGTTTACTGAAACTAAAAATAATTTTCAGGCCATCGATTTTAAGTTTTCATTTTTACAGTGTATTCATATGTTGTAGGAATCCCAGAATCTGAATATATATCACTACATCTTCAAAAGACTTACTGAAAAGATGAATTCATCACAGTAGCTTTTGCACTACATACGTTTTACTTTTTGTAGAGTATTTTTGTGAGGAAGAAATGTTACTTTTACTCTAATACACTGAGCTACACTGCGCTCGCTACTTTTATTTTTATCTGCTTTTTATTGTTTGAGTGATGTTTGTTTCAGGCATTTGTTAGAGAGACTTCTGCCTTGATAACTGTCACATGACTTCTTTTTGCCAATCAAATGTAGTCAGGCATTATTTGGAGGATTACGTTTTACTTTTACCTGACTCATATTATTCTAAAGTAACCCCCCTTTTTAATTTTTTTTTACTTGAGCATGATTTTTGGATACTCCACCCGCCTCTGCTCATGACACATTGGAAAGGTGGGCCTCAAACACCAAGGTCTGACTATTGCCTCGCTTCTGTCAGACCAGCAAGTGTCCGCTTCCAAACATCCTCACTGTGGCTCTGGAAAAAACAGAATTGCAGAAGAAATAAATAATTTTCTCACTATATAAATAAACAAAGGTTGCTCCCTCCAAATTCACCAGGCAGATTATGGTGAGAAATAAGGCAGAAATCCATGTGTATTAAACTAACTTTACCAACAAGGCCCTCAGCCTCCTTAACACCAGAACTGCTTCACTAACTTTAACTCAAACTCATACAATTCTTCCCAGACATATGACAGAAAAAATGCACTCAAGTTTTTTAAATCTAAAAGGGCAAAGATACCAGAGGTTAAAGAGGGGTGTGTTTCATTCGTATAATTCAAACTAGGATGCAAAGTAACAGTACTGGATATTCATAATAGGCATTTGCAGATTTTCATATGCAGTAGAAATCCCAGCATCTGTCTGTAATCTGATTTAAATGACAGGAATGGGCCTTAAACACCAAGGTCTGCTCATAGCTGTACATCTAGCAGGTCTCCAGAGGGCTGGCCAATCAGGGGAGAGGGGGTTTATGGCGCATGAAGCCTTAAAGAAACAGTAGCTTCAAGACAGAGGCTGGAGTAAGGGTTTGTAAAACACCAGTGAGAGAAAAAAAAGAGATTTTTTTTTTTTCATAAGAGAAGCCCAATACCCCTCTTTAACGTTATAGCTATAGTGAGTTAAACATGAGTGAAGCTTAACTTTTTGGCATGCCTGAACTTATGCTCTGCTCAATATTACATTATGTTATTTAATTACCAAAAATCACCAAACGCCAAAACTTACTCAAAGGTGGCTGCATTTTTATTGAGGTTTGCTCAGAGTGAAACTGAAAGCAGCTCCTGTCAGCCCAAAGGCGGTTGTTGTTGTGGTGGTTTCTTTAGTATTTGAGTTTTCAGAAGCGTATAGATGTGACTAAAGCTAAAGAGACATGAACACACCATACCATGCTGAAAGCGGGTCCTGCCCGTCAAAATAAAAGACTCAGCAGACTGCTTTCAAGAGAACACTCCATGAATGCAACAGCCTGTGCTTTTAAAGCCCCCGGTGTGATCGCCACTGAAAACTCTGTTCACACTATTATGCCTTTTTACCTCTCTATATTGTGCGGACCACTTTTCCACTTTAAAAAGACTCAGGGTGAGACCAGGCCACGACACAAAAAATGCTGCAGCTGTTATTTTTCGGGGAGCAGGGGAAGCATTCATGACTGAGTAGCATGAAAAAGACGCAACGAGCGACAAAACGCCACCAAGCAATAACATCAACAACAAACAGACAAACAAAAAACGGAGAAGGTAGCTGTGGGAAAGTTTGTTGTGAGTTTTGTGATTTTTAAAGCTTGCAGTGAGAACATTTTACTGAAAGAGGCCGAGCCAGGCTGTGATAACAAAACTGCTTTTCATTATCAGGAGAAACATGAGGCTGAGACAGCACTTTGACTGAAAAACCCACAAAAGTGCAGAGGCTCCTATAGGTAGACAAAAACATGCTCCCCATGCAGAGGAAGTGTATTTACAGGGTATATAAAAAGCAAAACAGGGGACAGATTGCTTCAGAGGATAGCCTGGTATTTGAAGTCCCAGCTGGGTTTGTGTGATATGACTTTACTTTAGAGGAGAAACTTTTTATTTCATCTTTACATTAATTAACAGCTATCTATAATTACATTTTACTACACTTTATCACAACATTAGAAGTTTTATAATTTAAAGCTGCATGTCGTGTAATGGGAGATCTTATCATTTCTTCACCTTTTGCCTGAATGAACACACACGATGTTTTCACTAAGTATGCTAATTGACTTGGTTGTTATCTGACTTTTTGAGTCTTTACGGTCTTTTTATTAGAATATTTAACCCTTATGTCAAGGGGTTGTCTTACATGTCATTTCACATCCATTCTTTTTGCATTAATTTACTTAAAAAGAGAAAATAAATCCCAAATTCCAATCAATTTGGCACATTGTGTTCAATGTAAATTACATCACCTTTCCCTTGAACAACACTCAACAAACATTTGTAAACTGAGGAAACTAATTGTAGAAGCTTTGTGGGTTGAATTATTTGCCATTCTTGCTTGATGGACAAATTTAGTTGCAAAACAGTCAGTCTAGTAGCTGCACTCTTCTACTACGGAGCCACGCTGTTGTGACAGGAGCAGAATGTGTCTTGGTTTCATTGTCTTGCTGAAATAATCAGGGACGTCCCTGAAAAAGACAAAGTGTCTTGGGTGGCAGCAGATGTTGCTCCAAAACCCGTTTGTACCTTTCAGCATTAATGCTGCCTTCACAGATACTGTGACAGTTACCCATGATGCCATGGGGACTAACACACCCCCATACCATCACAGATGCTGCTTTTGAATTTTGCACTGAGAACAATCTGGATTGTCCTTTTCCTCTTTGGCCCAGAGGACACCACGTCCATGATTTCCAAAAAGAGTTTGAAATGTAGACTTGTCAGACCACGGCAGACTTTTCCACTTTGTTTCAGTCCATCTCAGATGAGCTTGGAGGAACTGGCGGCTGCGGCGTTTGTGTGTTGTTGATGTCTGACTTTGTCTTTGCATGGTAGAGTTTGAACTGTCACTTGTAGATGTAGTGATGAACTGTGTTAACTGACAATGGTTTTCTGAAGTGTTCCTGAGCCCACGTGCTAATATCCTTTGCACAATGATGTGGGTTTTTAATGCAGCGCCGCCTGAGGGGTCAAAGGTCACGGCCATTCAATGTTGGTTTTGGGCCTTGCTGCTTACGTGCAGAGATTTCTCCAGATTCTCTGAATCTTTTGATGATATTATGGACTGTAGATGATGAAATCCCTAAGTTGTTGACAAAGTGGTGAACCTGGCCCCATCTTTGCTGCTCCTTTTATACCCAATCATGACACTCACCTGTTTCCAATGAACCTGTTCACCCATGAAATGATCAAACAGCTGCTTTTTCAGCATCTATCAACTTTCACAGTCTTTTGTTGCCCCTCTCTCAGCTTTTTAGAAACATGTTACAGGCATCAAATTCAAAATGAGGGAATATTTAATGATTTATTACTTTGTTTGAGCTAGATACGTTTTCAGATAAATTATTTTCTCTGTTGTCTTTAGACTTTCTAATGTGTCAGCCAGCTTTCATTTCTCAAAAAGCAAAGTTTTTCAGCCTACTCTTAAAGTTCCAGCCTGATAACTGAAGGCTCCACCTCCCATACTTCTTTTATGAGTCTTGTTAATCACAACCTAAAAACTCCTATTAGAAACTGTTAATGTGAGAAAGTCAAAAGGAGTCTCGGAGTTTGAGTACAGTTCTCCTCGGACCACTTTCTGCCTGAAGAAGCATAATCTGGAGGACGACCTTGGTGTGCGCCCCCTACAGGGACATCATTACAGCAAAAACACAGCTTACTTTGATGGAGGTACGAAAATCAATCAATGATTAACTGGCAAAAATAGTGTGAGGAGTCTGAGACAGCAGCACAGCTCTGATGCTAGCAGACACAGGTTACCTCGGGTCTCTAACTTCATCTGATGCTTGGCTCCACAGCACAGAGAAACAAGCTACTGCACAGTCAATATCTCCCTGGTTTTATCCATCCTTTCATCCTCTTATCCCTTCCCCCCTGTGACTCCCTCTCCTCTATCCAAGTCCTGGGGTCATGAGAAGGCTCCCCAGGGAGAGTTGGGCCTTACGCAAGCAAGGGCATAGAAGGAGGATTTGTGCTCCGCGCCCCTTCCTACCCATCCGCTCACTCTTTTTCCATGTATCTACCCATCCCTCCATCTGAGAAAGTTAGAAAACGACTGCAGGAGAACTCAGAGCCCTGTTGGACTCGGGGGCATGGGAAAGGATTGGATTTAGTGGGGGAGAATACTGTAGGAGGACACTTTAAACACGGGCCTTGGACAGTAACTTTCTACAAACAAAGCAAAATTTTCTTTCCTTCCTCGGCGTTTGCTGTATCACGACTTTTGGTCCGTGCTGTAAAAGAAGATATCTGCAAGAAAATGTGGTTTTTTCCCTCAATTTTTGGAAAATAACTTTACCAACTTCAGAGACCCAAAGGTATGACAAAAGAGGCAAAATGCACCAAAAGAGACAAAGTTGTAAGTCTATAAATATGTTTAACCCCTTCTAATAAGAAAGTTTCCCCCTATGTGGTTTTATTTTCTATTTTAGGTACTTCTTTCTGTCAATCTGCTCTCGACTCTTCACATTGGGAAATCAAACCCTTTGCAGAGTCAAAGGTGAATTAATTACATTTCTCTTCCCTTTGTCCATCTCTCTAAAGTATGTTTCCATCCAGTTG
>RPOG01007870.1:0-16344 GCA_008086565.1 Thalassoma bifasciatum | reverse complement strand
TCAGCTCTTACCTGAAAGAGAGAAAAAGAGAGAAAAAGAGAGAAAAAGAGAAGAGACAGACTGTTAGAGATTTGATCTCTGACATCATCAAAAACAGGAGCATTGATCTGAGCTCAAACTTTGAGGGACTCTTGGTCCTCGTGCTCCAATCAGGATCAAATACGTCTGTAAAAATCATCCAAAAGTATTTTGGAGCAGCGGCTCAAAGACAGAAAGAAGAGGACAGATGGAAATGTTTGACTTCCTCCCTGCAGCCGATGAAACATCCATGAGTGGTGGGGAGATTGGTCTGAAGTCCTGATATATTGATCCCAATGTTAGTATCAGTATTGATCAATATTTGCTGGATGAGATCAATACTATATCAGTTTATTCCTGATGTCTGAAACATTATTATACTCCTGTAATGGTTTATCTACCAGTATGTGTAAGCTGTCTGATCAAAATGATACATTTAATGCTGGAATATAATACATGTTAACATCCATGTACATTCTAATTCACTATCTTACAACAAAGCAGAAAAAATAAAGCACATTATTATTTTCTAGTTGAAAAATCACTTCTTTCATTCATGGACAGAAACATTAGTTTCAGTTGTTGTTTGTTATTCTGGATTTATTTGAACCCTTCTTTTCTGTGTAAAAAGTATCTGTATTAGTATAACACTAATTTGCTACAAATATACCTCTTTTTACTTGGTATCTAACTGATGTGAAGTAAGGTATCTCAAAAGAGGGACTCACAGCTGGAGTCCAAAAAGCTGAAATGATCCATGACTTGAAGAATTTGGAGCTTTGATGACTGGACTGAGGCTTCTCTCCTCATCTTTGATTCTTTTCAATCACAGCTCAGAGTTTGATCCAAGAGTTTGATCCAAGAACGACAGAAAGAGGGAGAGAAAGGAGGACAATCCAGCAGATTCTTTCTCTCCTCCTCTTTTTCTGTCTGTGAGTGAATTGAAACACTTGTTTGTCACCTGTCTGAGCTCTGCTGTGTTTGTGCTCCNATTTCTCTGAAATACTGATAAAAAAGGATTTTTCACTTCATTGGTGACTGGTTGTACCACCTGACATGGAAATTGTTCCAATGTAATAATGTGAAATGTTATTTTAACATCAAATTATTTATCTTATTCACAAATAAAAGAAATGAAACACACAAAATGAAAATGTATGAGTCACTACAGACACTTGAGAGATACTTGCCAATAATTTCACACAGAAAAAATAACAGGAACATATAAATATATTTTCATATATTTGGTTGCGCCACCTGACATTTTTGGGTGCTCAAATTAAAAATACTAAAAATTAATGAACCTAAAATCTTTAAAATGTTTGTCAACTACTGAAATCTGTTAGAAAACATAATTCTTCTCTCAGAAATATGTTTTTATCCATTTTCAAAGAACTTTAAAAAAATACATTTTTAGACCCTCTTTTTGTCATTGACCCATATATCAAATATCCTACTGATAATGTCATATTTGTGAATAAACATTTTTAAGTATGTATCATACACAATAAATGATAATTGAAGTTGTCTGCTTTCTATAAAACTTCTGCATTACATAAGACAATGTTGGCAACCTTATTTCAAAGGAGCTCTAAAAAAAACTCAAACATAATGTTAACTCTTTCCCAGGTCATTAAAAGTATTCTAGTAATGTACACTTCCAAGTAAAAACTGATGAAAAAAATACAATGTGCTAAGATGACTCAGAATTTCAACAGTGGATAAAAATGCTTAAAGGCAAAGTTGCTCTAACATTTTGGCAACAAGTCTAAATGAGGCAAAAACTTTCACAGATAACAATCTACAATATACAGTCATAAAAAGAGAAGAACTTTGTGAAATATCTACGGCAGGATCACACAATTACACAGCAATCAGCTTAAAGACAAGGCCTTGGAACAACTGAGGACACCACAAATCTCCTTTTCTCTGGCTTACATTAAACTTTGACCTAGTCCGCCTCCTTCCTGTCTCAATAAAACCATCACAACAACATCCACTCCTTAAACACCCAAGTTAGAACAAGCATCACTACAAGAATCATGCTATGAGTGAGGTTTTGAATCTTATTTGTGAGATAAAGTCACAAATGTAGAGCAGCAGCAGGGAGAGAGTGAGGTCGAGTTCAAAAATATATCCACACACTGCATCAGTTCTTCTGTCTAATATCAAACATATATAAAGTCTCTGTGTGTGTTTCTTACTGTGAGTGAAGAGCTGGGAGCTGCAGGAGCTTCTCTTTGTAATCCAGCTGACACATTCACACACACAAACAGGACAGTCACACACTCAGCTCTTACCTGAAAGAGAGAAAAAGAGAGAAAAAGAGAGAAAAAGAGAAGAGACAGACTGTTAGAGATTTGATCTCTGACATCATCAAAAACAGGAGCATTGATCTGAGCTCAAACTTTGAGGGACTCTTGGTCCTCGTGCTCCAATCAGGATCAAATACGTCTGTAAAAATCATCCAAAAGTATTTTGGAGCAGCGGCTCAAAGACAGAAAGAAGAGGACAGATGGAAATGTTTGACTTCCTCCCTGCAGCCGATGAAACATCCATGAGTGGTGGGGAGATTGGTCTGAAGTCCTGATATATTGATCCCAATGTTAGTATCAGTATTGATCAATATTTGCTGGATGAGATCAATACTATATCAGTTTATTCCTGATGTCTGAAACATTATTATACTCCTGTAATGGTTTATCTACCAGTATGTGTAAGCTGTCTGATCAAAATGATACATTTAATGCTGGAATATAATNCCTGCACTTTTTCTTCCAGCTCCTTTTTAAAATCTCTTTTTCTATTTCCTCATGTTTCCTCCTGAGTTTGAGTGAAGTGAGAAAGTGCAGAGAGACGACAGCAGAGGAATGAAAAGAGCAGACGAAATCACTTCAGATGATCCAACATCACTTTCTGACTCCAACTGAGAACAGAGTCTAAAGAAAGCTCCATCTCAACTTTTCACCAAGATTTATCTGAGAGATTTCACTTTAAAGTGTCTCATTATCACAGCAAGTAAATCATGATTCACTCTCTCACTGATGCAGTAACAGTTCAGACATGTTTGATGTTCTTCAGTCTCAGGATGTATAAACAATAAGAATTAGGAACTGAAACTGATCATATGACTTTACATCCTATAAATCAGAGAAAAACCAATGCTGCTCCACTTCCCCCATGGTGTTTTTTTTTTCTTCTTCTTTTTTAAAGGTACATAACTGACTTGTATTGTTATCAGCTGGAGGTCTCTTCGTTCAGTCACATCCTCGGCTCTCCTTTATAAGCTGCTAAAAAGACAGGTGTTTGCATGTTTCCTCATTCATTTATCTCCTGTTTTCACTCTGACAGAGCAGTGAAAACTGCCTCTGCTTAAACACAGCAGTGATGATGAATCAGGTGCCAGAAGAAGACAGATTTGTTGTATAAGGAATCTGTTATTCTAAAGGTGCTCAGCAGATTAGAAGCACTGACAGACTGGAGACAAATTAACTTCACACAGCTGGAATGAAAAGCAAATATAAGAGCTGAGCTGAATCAAAGAGAGTGGTTCTCAACTAAATTACAAATGATGTATTTACATTTCAGAAATCATTGACACAAAAGCAGCTTTGAATACATCTAAGATAATTTTACATATCCATGTCCAAAACCACATGAGGGGAGCAAAGTGTTGTAACCACTGATGTAAAAGTTGGTAGATTGTCAGTTACATGTGTTTTCATGTGGTGTGTCCTCAGACATCTTAGTCTTTACCATCTTTGCTGAGAGTGGTGTTTCCAAAACAAAAAAAGAGGGAAAAACAAGTTAAAATAATTGACAAAATAACTTTTGAGGAGTAATTAATCAGCCTTTAAATGCTACAAAGGCAATAAAGTACTGAAGGATCTGAAAATCTGGATTTCTCATCACTGTCAGAAAGATTAAAGAAGGCTGGTTGGACTTCTCTCTTTGAGAACTAACAACCATAGTCACCTCAACTTTATTGTTCGTAATGCTATACATTTAAATACAAATGTCTTTTCACATGCATGTTTTAATCAGAGCGTAATCTGCAATTTTACAAAAGCTGATCACTACATAAAAACTACAAGTTTTGCAACTCATCATCCAATCAGTCCATTAATCATCACAACAATGGATGAACAGCCAAACATCAGAATAGTTTTCATTTGCAGCTGTAATCCACATTGAAAATGCGCACACTGAAGTTCAGATGGTGGCTGAGGTCACGCTCCATGAGGTTTGCTCTCAAGTGGGCAGCCCAGGTTTGAGTCTAGCCTGTGGGCACTTACCCACATGTCACTCCCCACTCTCGCCCCCTTTCCTACACTATCCACTGTCCTCTCCCCGAGCCAAATAAAGGCACAAAAGACAAAACAAAAGACAAAGAAAAGAAAAAGCACACCATTTGACTGAGATACTCCAAACCAAATGTTCTCAGAAGTCTTTATGATCTCCTGTTACCTGATGAATTCATCATTTCAAAGTCACACAAAGACCAGGGAACGTTAAACAATGTGTCACTAACCACACTTTATCTAAACACTATAAACACACAGAAATGGATTTTATCTTTGCTTCAAACCCATCCCAAAACTGTTCTGATTCATAACTGATGTATATCAACCAGGAAACAGCGTTCCCTCATTAAAAATGAGAAGTGGAGCCCAGCAGCAGGTGTGTGAGTGAAAGCAGAGTCAGTGAGTGGAAGTGTCAGGGCTCTGCTCTGCTGTGACTGACAGAGAATGACAGAGCTGTGGAGCCTGTGCTTGCTCTCTGACTAAAGACTGACTGAAGACTGACTGAGAGCCTGCTGTGTTAGTCTGGTCCAACAGTGAAGAGCAGGGAGCTGTGCTTTTAGAGGAGTTCACAGAGCTGATGGTGAACAGGCTCACAGCCAGGGAGCTCACACACACAACAAATGGAGGAGTGTGTTGGTCAGCAGCATGGACACAGACGGTGAGTCCACGGTAAAACACACCTTCACATCAGGAAGAGTTTTACTGAGCCTGTCAAATGGTTACTGTTCTGTTATTTCCAACATTTAAATATCTATTTTCATGAAGCTTAGTTAGCCCTCTATTGCATGAATTTTTATTTTTGGGGAAAAAAATATGACAGCACACCTTTTCGTAGCATTTGGGCCCAAATTGAAGAATCACCAACATTTATTGCCCCCCCCCCCCCCCCCCCCCCCGAGTGTTTTTNGGGGGGGGGGGGGGGGGGGGGGGGGGGGGGGTTGAGGACTCCCCTCCCAAAAAACCATAAACTCCAGTATCATGCAAAATACATTCCTGAAAAAAGGACAAAAATAGCTGCGTTTTGAAGTTTGAATGAACTCTTTAGGAGAAAGTATGGCGAGGCAGAAGTGCTGGGAAAAACTGTTATTTTAGTGTGATTCCAGAGTTTCCTATTCATTTCCCATTGACTTTATCCAGCAGTTTTTCCTGAATATCTCGTCCAAAATTTGAGTAATGTAAGAGAAAAGTCATAGCACACCAATCGGGAAAGAGCCACTCGATTTGATACATAATTTGTGGGGGTTTATCAAAGCCCTAGGAGGAAAAAGCGAACTGAAAAAGTGTCCGGAAGATGATTATGTTGTTGATGAAAAAAGGAGTCCCATGGGAGAGGAATAGGGGCCCACTCTCCCATAGTTTTGCAGCTGTTCCTCCAGTGACTGCTTGAGGCTGTCTCTGGAAGTACTGTATTTAAAGCCTGGTACAAAACCTGTTTCCTGTTTAGATTGTTAATTTCACTAATGGCACACACTGGCTCTCATTTATCAAACATGCGTACGACCAAAAAATGGGTGTACGCTCGTATCCACGCATAAATCGGTATTAATCAATTTGAACGTGGGTGGAGGGTACACTCAAATCCCACACCAGGGGCCTGTTGCACAAAACCAGGATAAGAGATTAAGCTGGGATATCTTGGTTATCCTGGCTCAACTTATCCTTGATCCGGTTGCACAAAACTAGGATAGTGGGAAGTGGGATATGTTATGACCTAAGTTACCATGGAGATTTATCCTGAGGAGCTAGCCTGCTCCAGACCAGGATAAGTTCCAGGATCTATTTAATCTCATCCCTCATCTCAGTCAGTGGCCACTACAAATCTGAGCCAATAATTATTTCAATGTCCATTGCACAACATTTTCAATTTTTCTACTAGACCCACTGTCATCATCTAAACATTTATGATCAATAATTTATTTACTTATTCACTTTATGAAGAAATGAATAAATACACAGTGAAGTGTAACTAGATGTTCCTTTATTGAATAAAGATAAATCAAAGCAGGTAAACCATCATCTCTTTTCAAAACTGAACTCACAAAGTGAAACTACTAGACAGAAAGCACAAATTTAAAGCATATTACAGAATAGAAGGAGAATTACACATCAAAATGTCTCGATACAATACATCCACATCTTCACATTGAAATAAATACAGGAAAAATCCACACACAGATGAACAGACAAATAAATAATGCTGTAAACGGGAGAGTAATAGGGGCTCATGTCAAGCCTGAGCCCGTAATAAAAATTGTTTGAAAATTGAAAGGGACAGGCCTCAGGGCAACGCCATGCCATAGAGGGTTAGGACCATAGACTGTATAATGTGTGGACGTAACAACGTTCGCTCAAAATGAAGCCTCCAGCAGATGCCCCGCCCCCTGGTGTCTGGCTGCAGTATAGGTCATAAGCCCCGCCTCCCCATGTATTCCAGATATGAGCCGGGAAAACTTTAAAAAATTACGATACTTCATAGAAACGTTTCTCTCATCCTTACCCTAAGGTAGTATGATGATGTCATTTAGCTGCATGGTGTTCAGGTGTTTTTTTTTTTCTGAGAAGTTAGTTTCTCATTAGTTATTGGACGTTAAAAACCGTGATATAAGTTTCGTTTTATGATAGTTGACAGCTGCCGTTCATGAGTAGTTTTTATCGGGGATATAAGAAACTTCGGGAAAGAGCCAAAAGGAGACTAAACCTTCTGAAGAAGAAGAAAGAAATATTTTTATTTCTCTTTTTTACTTGGCTCCACCGGAAATTCTCTACTGCGCAGACTCTGGCTGCACAATGGCAGCTGGAGAAACGGGTTTTTTTTGCTTCAAAAACGTAGAACGGTGACAGGCGGAGCCACACTGTCCATTCAATATACAGTCAATGGTTAGGACTGAAGAAATAATCGAACTAACACAGTTTTCTTGACTTTTTGTGCTAAGTTTATACACAGTCAGTGACTCAGAAGTCACCTGTCTCTTCCTCTGTTGTCATTAAACTGAAAAATATAAATAGATAGGTCTTTGCTTTGTGTTACGGGGATATTATTTAACTATTTGTGCATTCGAAAAAAAACAATGTAATTGTACTTGTCACAAAAAGGTGACAAAGTTTTTAAATGTCCTGACTTTTTCATCTATCCAAAAGCACTCTTGTTCCACACATCATGTCTGCAGAGGAAATATTCTGAACAGAAACACTGACACAGTTTCAGAGAGCCTCATACTTGAACTCATAACTACACAACTCCAAAAGAGTTTTTCCATCCAAAGCACAAACACATCAGCTGCTTCATAAAACCATGATTCAACCCCTGAAGCTGCTCATTCAACTTTAAGATCTCATTTTCAGACGCTTTGCCTCATTTGACTTGATTTATGTTTTGTTAGTGATGAGTCACACAACATGAGCTGAAAGAGTTTTAGATGAAAGAAAGAAGTTTGTGCAGCTTAAATCTGTGTCCTCTGAAAAGTTCCCACAGGAGCTTTTAGTTTAATGTGACAGAAGATTCTGGACTGAAGCATCAGTGCAGAAAGCTCAGTGTTGATTCAACAGCAGACAGGAGGAACTCTGAACTTCACTCTGAACTTCACTCTGAACTTCACTCTGAACTTCACTCTGAACTTCACTCTGACAAAGATGCTGAGAATAGGAACTGAAACAACACACTGAGAAGACAACACAGCAAAGAAACACTAAACTAATCTAAGAGAGAAAGACAACATGGTTACACAAAAACAAACAGAGCTTCATCAGTAACAACAACATGAGGGTTTTCAGGTATTTTCCTGTTTGTAGTCACTGTAAAAGAGGGAATATTAAAGGTGTGAGAAACATTCAGGGCACGAATATAAAACAAGAGACATGAATCTGAACAGACGTCAAAGCAGAACTTTGGATTTTTGTTGTGATCACTGAAGCTTCATGCTATAAACACTAATCCTGAACTATTGCTTCAGTTTCAGCTCATTTATGTCCCAACTCTATGGAAGCTCATAAGATAAAGATAGAAACTTGGCTTGTTCTAAAAAGTCAAAATTTTTAGACAACTGAGTTCAATTTTTGAGATATGGAGGTCAAAATTGTGCAAAAAAAAAAAGAGTCAAAATTTTGAGATAAAAAGGCAAAATTGACCTCAGTTCAACATTTATTTTATAATTTTGACTAACTGGGCAAAAAAGAAAAAAATCTCTACGAATTTAGTTTTTCATTCTTATATTTTGACTGGTGGAAATGGGTTTCTATACAAGCCTCAACACTGGTCAGTTACTCTGGGTTAAATGTGAGGAATCTTAAAAACAGAGTGAAGGGCTGATGTATTTCTGCTGATGCTGTTTGTTTCTCTCTGTGTATATATGTGTGTGTGTGCGTAGAACAACATCTTTACAGTCAGTGTGTACAGAGTCTTTGAAGAAGTCAAGCAGCTGTTGACTCAGTGTGTCACTGAGGCAGAACAACATCATCTCACTGCTGTTGATCCCATTTCTGGTTTTCCCTGAAGGACTGAGCTCACAGAAACATTTCACACCTCTGTTCACTCACACTTCTCTCACTCTGACTCTCTTTGCTCTTTCTCTGGTTTACACAAACCTTCATCCTGTTTATTCAGAGAAATGTATTTTAATTTTAGTTCCACAGGTTTTCACACCTTCACTTGGCAGGTTCATAACTTCATTATGTAAATATAAAAAAAAACAACAACATGTATTTACTTATTTAAGCATAATGGAAGCAGTCTGTGCAGCTGTGTGTGTGTGTGTGTGTGCAGACATCAGTCTGTCCTCTCAGCTCTTCCTTCATATGACCATAGACTATACAGAATGGACAGCGTGGCTCCGCCTGTCACCGTTCTACAATTTTGAAGCCTAAAAACCCAATTTCTCTAGTTGCCATTGTGCAGTCAGAGTTTGCGCAGTAGAGAATTTCCAGTTTAGTCTCCTTTTGGCTCTTTCCTGAAGTTTCTTATATCCCCGATAAAAACTACACACGAACGGCAGCTGTCAACTATCGTAAAACGAAACTTACAACACGGTTTTTAACGTCCAATAACTAATGAGAAACTAACTTCTCAGGAAAAAAACACCTGAACACCATGCAGCCAAATGACATCATCATACCACCTTCGCGCAAGGATGAGAGAAACATTTCTACGAGGTATTGTAATTTTTTAAAGATTTACCGGCTCATATCTGGAATACATGGGGGGGGGGCTTATGACCTATACTGCAGCGACAGTTGAGTCTCTTCTCCTCTATGGCAGTGAATGCTGGACCCTGAAGCCAACTCTAAAAAAGTCCCTGGATGGGTGCTACACCAGGATGTTGAGCGCAGTGCTCAACATCAGCAAGAACGCGCACGTAACCAACAAAATCCTGTACAAGGGAATACCAAGGGTGAGTGACAAGATTGCTGTAAGGAGAATGAGACTAGCAGGATATTGCCAAAGGCATCAAGAGCTGCCAGCCAGCAAGATGGTGCTGTGGGAACCAACACATGGCCAACGGTCAAGAGGACGTCCCGTACTGACATACGTGGACGTACTCAAGAAGGCTGCAGGAGCCCAGAGCACCAAAGAACTGGCCAGGTGTATGGAAAATCGGGACGACTGGAAGCAACGATGGAAGGCTCATCTGAGGACGACCTAGAGAGAGCAGCCAGACACCAGGGGTCGGGGCATCTGCTGGAGGCTTCAGTTTGAGCCGAACGTCGTTACGTCCACTGATTATACAGTCTATGCATGTGACATGTTTGCCAGTCATCATTATTTTCAGTGATCAATGGATAAGGTGATAAATGTGTATGTGTTTATGAATATGTATATGAGTAAATATATGTATGTATGCACAGGGATTGTATATGTTATGTGTACATGTATATATGAGTATACATATGTATTGGTGTATGGGTAGAGGTGTATGTGATTACAGAGGTGTATGTATAGGTATATGTATGTATATATGTACATATAATATTGATATGTAGGAAAGGAGTGAGAGTTAATAAGACATGCTTCTACTGCTCCTTTTACGAATAGTCATTTCTTTCATGATTTCACTTTATTTTATATTGAAATATTGTTTAGCTTCCTAAATATTTTCATTTATTTATCATATCAAAGAAACGGTTAGTAGTTATTAGAAAGCACCGTATGATTTGCATATTCAAAAATAAAAAACGAATGAAAAATGAATAAAAAATGTTGAGTCTCTCGGAGGCGTCTATCTTTTCCTCTTTCCTCTGAGCATTAAACTCTAGCAGAGAGGTAGAGCTGTGCTCACAGCTTCCTCTTTCACAGACTGACTTCTTCTTCATTCAGCTGTCAGTCAGGAGCAGATGATTCAGTCAGAGCTCTGAATGAAAGCTGACCTTATGGAAATGATCAGGTACCACCTGCAGGAGGAACAGACTGAAAACAAGACACAGACTTCACTCAGAAAGTGACATGTTACTGTAGAGCAGAGAGGATGATGGGTAAAAAGAGAAATGAATTAGAAAAAGCAGAGGCAGCCAGACAGCTCTGGGCTCTGTTGGCGATTACTTTCTTTTTTTTCCAATTTGACCAACAAGAATCCAGGAAAGAGTTCAAACAGTCAAACTATGTCTCAGAGTACGAGAGGCTCAGTTCATCTGTACTGACTGAACTTTTCTTCACCCTACACCTATTCAGACATCTTTTCTGTCGTGAAATAACCGAGTCGACTTAAACTAAAGCCTCTATAGCTCTCTGCTGCAAAACACATTAACATTCAGAGCACAATCTAACACCAGATAATCAACATTAATAAAGGTACAATCCAGCAAACTGTGTAATTAGCCTCTCAGGCCTCTTGATTGATCTTATCTGATTACCCATAATCCTCTGTTTCTATCAGAGCAGCAATTATCTCATCACTGATCCGTGACTGTCTCATAAAGAGGATTTGATCTGAGTGTTTCTATTGGTTGAACACAGTCACAGGGAAAACAGCATTTAAGCAGGTTCTTAAACTTCAACACAGTCGACTAAAACTAAAACACAACAGCATCATGACATTTACTTATACTAATACACTTTTAAATGATCTATGGGAGTAAAAAACTCAGAGAAAAATATCACAGAAAGTGAATGTATATTGAGGTCATTTAGTTTTTAAAAGTCTGCAAGATAACATAACTGTCACAAGGCTGCAGATACATTTATGAATAATCAGTAAATACAACATGCTGTTTCCTGTCTGTGAGTCAAAGTGTTCAGCAGGAATGTTGTTCCATGAAGCTGAATATTTGGATTCAGTCCAGTTTTTAAAGCTGTTTGTGTCTGAAGACAGTCAGCTTCTCTGATCTTCTCTGTGCCTCAGTTCAGGAAACAACATCAGATGATGTTTCTCTGCTCCGTCTTTGTGCTTAATCTACATTTGAATGATCTGATGCTAAATAAAGCATGGCTGCAAACCATTCTGTTCCCCTGGATTTGTATTTTCATCTGGAGCTCTGACAGTTTGTATCATCTAACAGCATCCTGCTAAAGAAAGAGAAGAAAAATAGATTCACACACACAAAGAGACTAAATGATCATCTCTTTGTGGCAGCTTTGTGACAAATCAAAGTGGATCATGTGTTTTCTCTGTGCAGCTCTGTTCAGTGTTTTCTCTGTGGAGGAGTCTGCTGTTGTTGGACTCACAGATGTTAAAGAAACTAACAGCTGGATCTGAACCCACGTGTGGATTGTCAACAATCAAATCTGCTGTAAATAAAGTCCAAGTCTTGACTCAGACTGAGGTCAAACTAAAGTGAAGCTGAGAGCTCTAAGCTGAGAGCTCTAAGCTGAGCTCTAAGCTGAGAGCTCTAAGCTGAGAGCTCTAAGCTGAGAGCTCTAAGCTGTGAGCTCTAAGCTGTGAGCTCTAAGCTGAGAGCTCTAAGCTGAGCTCTAAGCTGAGAGCTCTAAGCTGAGAGCTCTAAGCTGAGAGCTCTAAGCTGTGAGCTCTAAGCTGTGAGCTCTAAGCTGTGAGCTCTAAGCTGAGCTCTAAGCTGAGAGCTCTAAGCTGAGAGCTCTAAGCTGTGAGCTCTAAGCTGAGAGCTTAAAGTGAAAACTGTCCTGTTTTAGAAGCAGAGCTGCTCTGTGGAATCAAGCACAATCACTTTTCTTCCTGGAGGAGTCTGACTGTGCCCAGTGCACCACTTTATCACACTCTTCTGTTTGAGCTTTACACATCAGACTTTTTCACATCACTGACACAACAACCAGTGCTTTTCCTAAAACAGCTCCACCATGAAAACTGCTTCACTTTCATCCAGATTTTATACATGTGAGTGAAGAAAATCTGCCAAGTTTCCTGATCAGCAGCCAAAACTACAAAGCAGTCCACTGAGGAATAAAACTGAGCATAAATGATGAAAAACAAACATCAAATCTCTCTTCAACACTCAGTGAATGGAAGATTCATCAACACACTGGGAAATAAAAACTTATCACACGTTTAATGAAAGATGAAGAGACAAAGTGAAGATCCCACTGTGCTGTCTGACTGATCCAGAGTCAGACATGAAGCAGATGTTTTTACACCAAGAGAAAGTCAATGCTGAGTTTGCTTTAAGACATGAGGATCAGTGCAGTCAGCTTGAATTCAATGGAACAGTCATTTAGTCCTGAAAGAAGAAAAGCTGCCCTCACACAGCCCTTCACTCATGAGTCTAGAAGTCAGCTCTGTTTTCTGTGTCTGATAGTGGATCTGCTCAGAGTCTCTGTCCTCTCAGCTCAAACTGAAGCAGCTTTAAACACATGTGATCCTGCAGAGCTCTGGGGTTGGACAATCACAGAGGGAGGTCACATCCACAGGAAATAAAGAGTCGAAAAAGCTGCTGGTTTAACCACAGACAGACAAGAAGTGTGAAACAGTGTTTTTAAGTCATTTAAAGTTCATGTAGCACTCATCATCAGTGTTGTTCTATCTACTTCACTCCTCTTTGTATCTGTCATGCTCAGTCTAATCCTCCTGTCTCTTTCACCTGAATGTGCAGCCTGTTGTTCATGATTTTGAGGAGTCGACTCAAAAATCATAAAGTCTCACAACATGATTCAACTTCACTGTTCACACACAAACAGTCTGTGACTGAGTTTGATAAAAGAGCAAAACAAAGTCAGTGAGACTGTGACATCATGACAGTTCACTTCAGCACCATGGACAGAAAACAGCAACAACAGCAAAGGTTTGAACTGGACATGGACTGAACCCCTGTTTATGATTCAGTCAACAACAAAAACAACAACAACAAAAAAAAAAGATATGGACTGAGATATTTTTTTTCTTTAAACTTACAAACTTTGCTCAGTGAACCAACATTAACTCACTTCTGACTCATAAGAAAAAGAAAAAGAAAGAAAGTGAGTTTCTCCTGGAGCTCCATGGTACCAGAGCCCTCTGCTGTGTTTGATGATCACATCTGTCTCATGTATTTAAAACATAAGAGAATCATGTGTTTTTTGTGGGGATGGATGATTCTAGAAAACATGTGATCGTCCACACACTGAGGCTGCAGCTCAGTTAAATCTCTGAGTCATCAGAAATGATCAGAAACAAACTAAAGCCAGAACTCATCATCACATTAAAATACTCTATAATATGGGTCGTCATGCTGATGTTTATTGGGGGTTATATTCTTGCACAGGTGTCTCTGACTATGACTCTTGGTGTGTTTCTTCCAGATGAAAGAAAAGAGCTGTGAGTTCAGTGTAAAGAAACAAAGAGAAAGAGCTGTGAGTTCAGTGTAAAGAAACAAAGTGAGAGCTGTGAGCCTGAACAAAGAGACACAGAAACATGAGGCTCAAACAACAGAGAAATGAAGTTTTCAGGATTTAGAGAGGAAAACAAAGCCTCCAGCTCTTCACTGACTTTAATCCTCTCTCATACACTCAACAACTTCATGAGGACAATAATAAGCACTAATTAGCTTTTAAAGACATGTCCACTGGCAGAGCTTAAGCTTCTTTTCCCCTGACTCATGAAGACACAGTCCTTTCTGTGACTGTGATTCTTTTGTAATTCATGAAAAACAGCCACTCAAAGAAACATCATTGCCACTGAACACGTCTGCACTGTTTATGTCTTTCATAATGCTCTGGTTTCCTGTGGATAAACTCATTATCTACAGAAGCTACACACAGTTTTCTGACACACAATGCAGAACGGCTCCTTACAACATTATACACTGATTATCCAGAAAACTGCAACCAAGCAACAATAACAAAAAGGAAAGCAAAAACTTTGAGATACATATAGTCGTCGACCATATGGCAGATTTATCCCATTTGGATTAAGGAGAAACCATTTGTCATTGTCTGCTTGCTGCAAATGTTAAACTCATTCTTGGATATAACACAGTTGTTCATCTAACTGTTACCAAGGAGGAAGAAAAACCATCTGTGTCGTCCCTCGTTCGCTTATCTTTACATTCTCCGTCTCTCTTCAGCTGCTCTATCAATGAAGATAAAAAAGACTCAAGACTGTGAAAAGGTCAAAGACAACATCAAATCTAAAGATGTTAAACTGTAGAATAAAGTGAAACAGAAATAAAGTAAATAAGGAGGAAACCAGGAGAAGGGAGACTTCCTGCATCTGTTTGTAAAAAGAGCAGAGAGAGCAGCTTCTAAATGTCTGAATGATCAAACTCAGGCTCCTAAATGGAGAAGTCTGCATCCAGAGAATCCACTGGATTCTTTTCTGCTGCTCAAACATGTGACTGTGTTCAGTGTTTGAAGGGAGAGAATTCTCAGCAAGTCTTCAACCACTTCAGATGGATGGAAATGTCAAGAAGCTGAGGAGAAAGAGTTCTTTTTAGGGGATGAGAAGGAGAGGATTATTGAAGAACAGCTTCAGTCTGAACCCTGATGGAACTAAAACATTCTTCAGAGAGGATTTATCACACTTTGAGCTCAACACTGATGAAGTGAATGGATAGAAAACGACTGCAGCTGAGACATGAGCAGATAAAGAGTTTGACTTGGAGGATCAAAGTCTTTCTGCTTAAAACTTCCCCTGCATCAATGATAATTTTTATTTCAGATAAATGATGTTATGAGTGTTTCAGATGAATCACTGAGTTTTTACCAACTGTCAGTGTAAACAGGTCCTCAGGATTTTTAACACACTGATTAAAATCCTTCTTCAATGACACACTTGAACATGTCTGACTTTAACTTGTAATATTTTCCCTTGAAAGCATTTTCCTCTTTAACACACCTTTCTTTAACAGCAGTCACACACAGGTGGAATCATGAATGTTCAAGTTTTCAGAAAATCCTCCCTGAGGCCTCGTGGCTCCACAGGCTTCAAACCTTCAACTTTCTCTGCTGCTTTTGAAACTTCACGAAGAGTTTGAGGTGGAACGAGACGATTCAGGAAAACTGATTCAATACAGTTCAACTCAGGTCGACGACAAACTGTTGAGAAGATCATGGAAGATTATCCTCAACTCAGGGTGGAAAGTTAATGTGTGTGTTTACTTTTATATCTTTATACCGTTTGTTTGATGTGGTAAATTTTATTCACTGAATCTGAAAATAGTTCACTTGTATTTAATTATAATGGAAAATCAGAGGTTAAAGGGTCTAAATGGAGACTGATGAACAGCTCAAGTGTTTTTCGAAAAATCAACTTCACTTCTCAAACACTGTTTCTGATCAAGATGATGAATAAAAAACAACATTTCAAACTGACAAATCATCAACAATAACTCATCTTTACTAACTCACACCTTCTTAAAAACAGTCAAACTAAAGCAGAGGCCTGTGCTCTGATCTGATTGGTCGTCTCTCATGAATCAGGTGTGTGTGTGTGTGTGAACTGCTCACAGCTACTGCTTCAGGCTGAGTCCAGCTCAAAGTCCAGACTGAAGCTGCACAACTGTCTCTCTCTCTCTGACATTCAGAGCTGCTGCTGCTCTTTCCACCTGTCTGTCTCCTCTTGGTCTGAGTGACTTGGTTTAGCTGCTCACTTTACATCACACACACTCTCCATTCATCAACCACATCTTCAAAAGAAACAAACTCTAGTTT
>RPOG01007869.1:4344-16348 GCA_008086565.1 Thalassoma bifasciatum | reverse complement strand
TCATGAAGGAGCATTTTAGGGCTGTATTTTGTCTTCATTCAGTCTGGTTCTGTGCCGTCAGGTTTAAATGTCATTAAAAACCCGTCGCTGACTTATTCCTTTGCCTCTTGTAAGTGATTTGTTCAGAGTCAGAAGCTGCAGAGACGACATTCTCTGACCAATGAGTGACCGGCAGTCCGTCCACGGTGGAAAAGGGCCAAAAGGGCCTCAAACACCAAGGTGAGCCCATCACTGCCCCCATCTGGCCAATCAGAGTAAAGGGAGTCTTCTTAAAGAGACAGTAGCTGATACGAAGTGTTTCAGACAGAGGCAGAAATCAGAGTTTGCAGAAACAGCAGAAAAATAATGATCGTTTAATGAGCCGTCGATCATGTAAGGATACTACAGAGGGACAAAATTAATATGTTAAAACAGCACATTATCCCCTCTTTAAATCAAACAGACTTTTACGAAAGAGTTTCCAAATGAGGAAGGAGAAAAGTTAGATAAACGAAACTTTCAGATTTCTAATTTTCATATAAATATTCCTTAAACAGAAATTAGACATTTTTAACACGTTGATTAGACAAATATCAGACAATAACTTTGTATAAATCAGACATTAAAAAGAAATGCATCAGATATCTATTGATATTTTATAGACATTGAGAAGACACTAAATAGACATTTAACAGGCATTAATTAGACATTTATTGGACACAAAAATTCAAAAAGTTTTTGTTCAAAGAAAGAAAATGTTTATTCCTGTTCTGTGTATGTTTGATTTTCATTAGAGCAATATCAGTAAATCTTTAATTTAATTCTTTCTGCAGACTGAGCATGTTTGAAGTAAAGAAAAAGCTTCTTCACTTTATTCACAGTGTGATTTTATCTGTTTCCTGTCAGTGAAAGGTAAAGAAAAGTTCATATTTATGAAACGATGATTCTCTGTGAGCTGGAGCTGAATCTGTTAAATCTCTTTTCTCCCTGTAAATCAGAGCGAGGTGAACGTGAGTGTGTGATCCTAAAATATCGCTCTTTAAAGCGGCGCCTGGACGTGAGCTGTCAGCGTCTGCTCAGTCAGATCTTTCTCTGTTTCCTGTCAAACACAGAAGTGTCGGAGCAAACTCTCGGCCTGGTACTGACTCTGATAAGAATAGACTCTTTGTTTCTCACGTCTCTGTTCGTTTTGTGTCTGTTCTCTGAGGAAGAGGAACCAGACTCTGTCAGCGCCAAACTCAGTGACCTCATCGAACGCCATCTTTACCGCAACTCGCCAAAACCATCGGTCAGAGGATCCAGAGTCCGTCGCATTAGTTTCATTTCAGTTTCATCCAAGAAACATAAAAAGACAGAGACGTACGGTTGTTCTAACATTAAAACTTTCCTGTCTCTCATGGTTCGTGTTTGTTGAAGACGTTTATTAACAAACAACAGTGTTTACTCTTTTTAAATCAACAACAGAAACTTCCAGAATGATCTAAAGTTTCATCCTTGACACAAATGTGTTTGAATGTCTCCTAAAGGTAACCATGGTAACCATCCTCACCTGTGATCTATCTGCTTTAATCAGTGTGTGTGTATAAAAGCTCAGAGAGTTTCTGAGCTCCTGACACACACTTGCATCTTTCATCCAGTGCTGCACTGACATTTCTGGATTCTGAGTCATGAGGAAAGAAAAAGAATTGTCAAAGTTTCTGCAGGAAAAGTGAATCCAACTGTATAAAACAGGAAAGGGATATAAAAAGATATCCAAGGAACTGAGGATGCCAATAAGCAGAGTTCAAACTCTAATGAAGAAGTGGAAAATGAGGGATTCTGTTGAAACCAAACCACGGTCAGGTAGACCAACAAACATTTCAGCTACAACTGACAGGAAAATTGTTCAGGATGCAAAGAAAAACCCACAAATAACTTCAGCTGAAATACAGGACTCTCTGAAAGAATGTGGTGTCTGGACATTTTTCTCAAAATTTCCTCTTTTTTACTTCAAAATTTGATTTTACAATCTCAAAATTTTATAAATCTTATCTGAGAATTTTGACATTTTTTAAATATTTTTGACCTGTTATCGCAACATTTCAGCTCCATTATCCTAAAATTTTTAACTTTTCTATCTTTAGATTCTGGTTTTATCCAAAACTTTTGACTTTATCATCTCAAAATTGGAATTTTTTTCAACTTAAAACCTCAAGTTTTATTTCATAATTCTGACTTTATTTTTCTTGTAGATNAGTGAGTAACACTGTGATGAATGTTTTCTGAAGTGTGTGTACTATATCACACACACACACACTCACACACACTCACACACACTCAGACACACACACACACTCACACACACACACACACACACACACACACTCACTGTCATGAAACCTATTGAAACACGATCCTCCGTAAATCTCTCTCCTCCCTCCCTCGTCCAATCGGATGCTCAGACGTCAAATAGCCACATCACCTCCGACCAATCAGACGCCAGCCCTGCGCAGAGCCACGCCCCTTTCTCATCCTGCACCGTCATGGTGCTCACTCTGGATGCAGTTGTCATGGAGATGGAGACGGGCTCAGCGTCGGCCGATGGCTCTGTTGCCATGGAGACGGCAGCAGCAGCAGCAGCAGCCGTCGTGTGTGTGGAGGCGCCAAGAAAACACCGTATGTTGATCCTGATCGGAGAGATCGCCACCTGTCATCACCTGGACGCCGCCAGGACGCAGATACAGCAAGGTGTGTGTGTGTGTGTGTGTGTGTGTGTGTGTGTGTGTGTGTGTGTGTGTGTCTGTGTGTGTGTGTAAAAGCTTGAAAAGCTCTTGTTGTGTCTTTCACGTGTCGATCAGCACTCGTCTGTTGAAGACGCTCCTGCAGCGATGATGTAATTCCTGTTTTCTGAAACAAACGTTGAATCCTGCTCCTCCTTTAAATCTGTTTCTCAACCTGAGGGTCGTGGCCCAACACGGGGCCGTCTGGAACCCAAACAGGGTCCTCATAACTGTGTATGACATCATTAAAAAAAAATACTGATTTAAAAAAAAATGTGTTCAGTAATTATTATTCTTTTTTAGAGGAAAACAAAACACACTGAACAACCGTATTCTGTCTTTGGTTTTGGTTGAGTGTTTAATAAAGAATTATTTTAATATTTTATAATGAACTATTTTGGTGTTGAAGCATTTTACTGTTCTGTATTTTGGTATTCAAATATTTTATTATGATTTTTCAGTATTTTTTGGGGTTTAGTGTTAAGTACTTAAGTATTTTAGTTTTTTTAGTACATTTTTTTTAGTTTTTTAAAACATTGAGATAAATGCTTGAATTTGAGAAAAAAAAGGCAAAAATTTGGGGAGAAAAAGTTAAAATTATTTCCTTTTTTGTCATTAATTTTACTTTTTATCTCAGTATTCTGACTTTGTATGGGAAAAGAATAATTTTTTACCAAAGTCAGTTTTTCATTTTTATTAACAGTCAGAAATAGTTTCTCTACATTGATATTGATAATAAATCAAAGTTGCACTGAGTTACTGACGTTATTCTGCTGCACCAACCTGACGAGATGTGGAGCAGCAGGAGTTTTGAGCCAAGAAGTCAAAGTTTTGAATGATAAAAGTCAAAACTCTCCAGTATGTGGGGGAAATTTTGGGATAGAAAGACAAATTTTGAGCTTAAAGGTAAAATTTTGAGCTCAGAAATGAGTTATACGAAGAAATCAAAATCATGACAAAAGGTAAAATGATGAGTCACAAAATCAAAGTCTTGAGAGAAAAAGTAGAAATTTTGAGGTTAAGCTAAAAAGAAAACAAAAATCTAAATTTAAAACACTCTCAAAGGAGCCAGTAAATAATGTTTTTTATAAATATATTTATTTCTCACAGGTCTGCGTTCCTGGATGGTGGATTTGAGCATCTGTGACCTGAACAAAGAGCTGCAGCTGTTTGAGAGCAGACACACCGCACAGTTCTCCTCACAGGTCAAAGGTCAGTCTGCCTTTAGCCAATAAGCAAACAGCAGGGGGACGAATCTTCTCTGGCCTCATGCCTCTGTCTTCTCTGGCCTCATGTCTCTGTCTTCTGGCCTCATGTCTCTGTCTTCTCTGGCCTCATGTCTCTGTCTTCTCTGGCCTCAGGTCTCTTTCTACTCTGGCCTCATGTCTCTGTCTTCTCTGGCCTCAGGTCTCTGTCTTCTCTGGCCACATGTCTCTTTCTTCTCTGGCCTCAGGTCTCTGTCTTCTCTGGCCACAGGTCTCTGTCTTCTCTGGCCTCAGGTCTCTGTATTCTCTGGCCTCAGGTCTCTAATCGGAGCGATTTCTGGGTAAACGTTGAGGTGATTTCTGGGTTAATGGAGTGATTTCTGGGTGAATGTTGAGGTGATTTCTGGGTAACCGGAGTGATTTCTGGGTTAATGGAGTGATTTCTGGGTGAATGGAGTAATTTCTGGGTAAATGTTGGAGTGATTTCTGGGTGAATGGAGTAATTTCTGGGTAAATGTTGGAGTGATTTCTGGGTAAATGTTGGAGTGATTTCTGGGTGAATGGAGTAATTTCTGGGTAAATGTTGGAGTGATTTCTGGGTAAATGTTGGAGTGATTTCTGGGTGAATGGAGTAATTTCTGGGTAAATGTTGGAGTGATTTCTGGGTAAATGTTGGACTGATTTCTGGGTTTGCTGTGGTCGTTCTCCCCTGGATTCTGTCTGTTGTGATTAAATCTTTTAGCTCTGAGCTGCTGATTCATCAGAACCGTGATGTTTTACTTCTTTGATGAAGTTCAGAGAAAGTTTTCCTCCAGTTAAAATCACATGTTCAGTCTGTTCACACAACAAACTGTGAGAAATGAAGTTTGTGCTGAAGTGTTTAAAATAAACGGCAGTTCCCTGAGTGTCCACTAGAGGCTGAGCAGAAACAGCAGGAACCACATACACACTCATTCAAATCCATATACGTATTTACCATGTATATATACATATAAACCTCTTGTTGTCTTCAGACTAACTCTCTTTTTTTGTGAGGATGTTTACAACAAATTTATATATATTTATGTATATTTAACAATTACTTTTGGAATATATGGTCTGATAGACCTTATTTGCATAAAAGTTTTTCTTTCATTTGATTTAAAAAAAAGCAAAAATTCTGATTTCTTTGCTCTAAGATTATTATCAGAAGTGTATAAATTCATGTATTTGTCAAAGTGATGGCAGGATATTGTTTTGAAATCATTTAAATGTCTTTGATGGAAGAAAGATGCTATAAAATGTTATAGAACATTCATCATTTAACAGTTATGGTCAGAACCAAGTTAACATGAAACCATCTTTGTAATTTTCAAACAAAGAAGACACTTTCTGTCAAGTCTGAGTCAATAAAGAAAATTTTCATATTGGAAGATTTATCTGAAACATGAGTGTAAAAACTGCTATGCATTTTTAAAAAAAAAAATCAAATATTTGAAAATAATTAAATAAGCCTTATGAGCCAAAAATGTCACTGACCCCCTGCAGTACCTCCACAGACCCTCTAGGGGCCGCAGACCCTCTGTTGAGAAACTCTGGTTTAATTTATCAGATGTAATGATATGATATTTCATTATGATTTTTTAGTATTTTTTTGGGTTTAGTGTTAAGTACTTAAGTATTCTCTAGTTTTTTAGTACTTGTAGTATTTTAGTTTCCTTAGTACATTTTTTTAGTTTTTAAAAACATTGAGATAAACGTTGAATTTGAGAAAAAAAGGCAAAAATTTGGGGAGAAAAAGTTAAAATTATTTCCTTTTTTGTCATTAATTTTACTTTTTATCTCAGTATTCTGACTTTGTATGGGCAAAGAACAATTTTTTACCAAAGTCGGTTTTTCATTTTTAGTAACAGTCAGAAATAGTTTCTCTACATTGATATTGATAATAAATCAAAGTTGAGTTACTGACGTTATTCTGCTGCACCAACCTGACGAGATGTTGAGCAGCAGGAGTTTGGAGCCAGGAAGTCAAAGTTTTGAATTATAAAAGTCAAAACTCTTTAGTATGTAGGGGAAATTTTGGGAAAGAAAGACAAATTTTGAGCTTACAGGTAAAATTGCATTAAAAAAAAAATCAAATATTTGAAAATAATTAAATAAGCCTTATGAGTAAAAAATGTCACTGACCCCCTGCAGTACCTCCACAGACCCTCTAGGGGCCGCAGACCCTCTGTTGAGAACCTCTGGTTTAATTTATCAGATGTAATGATATGATATTTTATTATGATTTTTTAGTATTTTTTTGGGTTTAGTGTTAAGTACTTAAGTTTTCTTTAGTTTTTTAGTACTTGTAGTATTTTAGTTTTCTTAGTACATTTTTTTAGTTTTTTAAAACATTGAGATAAATGCTTGAATTTTAGGGGAAAAAAAGGCAAAAATTTGGGGAGAAAAAGTTAAAATTATTTTCTTTTTGGTCATTAATTTTACTTTTTATCTCAGTATTCTGACTTTGTATGGGCAAAGAACAATTTTTTACCAAAGTCAGTTTTTCATTTTTAGTAACAGAAATAGTTTCTCTACATTGATATTGATAATAAATCAAAACTGAGTTACTGACGTTATTCTGCTGCAACAACCTGACGAGAAGTCAAAGTTTTGAATTTTAAAGATCAAAACTCTTTAGTATGTAGGGGAAATTTTGGGAAAGAAAGACAAATTTTGAGCTTAAAGGTAAAATTGCATTTAAAAAAAAAAAAATCAAATATTTGAAAATATCACAAATAAGCCTTATGAGCTAAAAATGTCACTGACCCCCTGCAGTACCTCCACAGACCCTCTGGGGGCCGCAGACCCTCTGTTGAGAACCTGTGGTTTAATTTATCAGATGTAATGATGCTTCCCTCCACATGGGGGCGCTACCATTAAAGAGGCTTTGAGCTGTGAGTGATAAATAAACGGACTCAGTGAAGTCTCCAGTGTTTCCTCTCACTCACAGCAGCGCAGAGAGAAAAAGGTTTTTGTTTTTTTTTCCTGACGCACGTGAACGCAGCTCGGTCTGCAGCGCTGCTCTGAGGGACCGTGAATGCAGCAGGAAGCGGCAGAAAGCAGAGTGTAGGTGTAGCTGTGCTGCAGGCCTTCATCCTCATCCTCATCCTCAGCAGCAGCAGCAGCAGCAGCATCAGCCCCTCCCTCCTCCTCCTCCTCCTCCTCCTCCTCCTCCTCCATCACTGATCCGCTCTCTCTCCGTCCGGCTGCTCTCGGGTCCAGGCTGCTCGCTCTCAGGGCGGATTCTGCGGGTCTGCCCCCCCCCCCCCCTCACCACCACCACCACCACACCCCCCCGTCAGTCCGGGAGCTGGTCGAGGTTTAAGGAGGAGGAAGGAGCAGAAGGAGCAAAGAGGAGCAAAGAGGAGCAAAGAGGAGCAAAGAGGAGGCTCCGAGTCTGAGTCTGGAGACACACTGTGAGTAACATGGCGTTATTACTGCACACACACACACACACACACACACACACACACACACACACACACACACACACAGCTGTAACACTCTGTACTATCCTGCAGCATCAGTGACATGTGGTGCGTTCACGGTCCTCGCCTGTAGGGCAGATTATTCTGAGGTCATTCTGCATCCCGTGGTTTTTCCATCAGAGACAGAGGAACCATCTTTAGCTGCTGTGTGTGTGTGTGTGTGTGTGTGTGTGTGTGTGTGTGTGTCCTCCTACACGCTGCCTCTGTGTGTGTGTGTGTGTGTTGGTGGTCGTGATGTGCAGATCGATGCTTAAATATCGATATCAGATTCGTCTGAAGCAGTGGTGTCCAACCTGTGGGCCGCGGCCCCCTGGTGGGCCCTGAGTGTGTTGCAGTTGGGCCCAAAATAGTCTGATTTTAGTGAACGGGGGTTGTAATGTGTAATCACATACAGTTAAAAATAAACAGAACTGTGGGGGGGGGGGCGTTTCCTTTCAGCAAATGCAGGATGCTGAAATGCTGAGTTACAACCTTTACCTCAACTTCTCCGTTACTGCATCAGAGCGTCAGACTCCCATGATGCCTATTCATCAAATCTGAGGCTGTTTTTGAATTCTCATACTAAACTACCAGTACGTACTGATTTATCCAAAATACAGTTTACAGTTTGTGAACAAATGTGAAAGTTTCAGTAGCCAAAACTAAAATTTCTCAGTCTGCATCTGACCAGTCTATATATATTTAAAAAGCCCTGAGAAAGCACATTTGGTCTTCGTATTTTCAGGGTCGTGAAAATGTTTGAGACTTAAAAAATGGCCCTGAGCTGTAAAAGGTTTGGAAACACTGGTCTATAAGTGTTAACTCAACCACAGAGAGCAAGAAAACATGAGACGAAGCTGAAGTGATAAAAGTCATAAAATCTACAGTTTGTGGAGTCACACAGCAAAGCAGAAAAAGAAATTAACGTATTTACAGTCTGGTACTAAAACTATCTCGTTTCTGAATCATTTATTTATGTTCCAGTGTTGGGAAGTAACACGTTACAGTGATGTTGATTTAATAAGTAACAAGTAATTTACATGATACTGAACTCATCAGGCCCCGTTTACGTAACAGTGCTTCACAGCGTTTCACCCTAAAATGTAAGAAACACTGAAAAAATCTGCGTTTATACAGAAACGTGACCTCACAGAGCAGTTAAACCCTCCTGATTCTTTTTCTGAAACTGCAGATCTATCTCACCAAGATCCATGGACAAACGATTTCACCCGGTCCAATACTGACCGGACCAATCAGGGAAGAGAGGGAAAAGCTGCGGCCGTGACGTCAGCAGGAAGTGCGTGAATGTTTGAAAACGATGGCGGCGTGTGAAGCGGTCTCTGTGGACGCGGCGATATCTGCAGTTTTATCAGAAACAGACTCAGGCTGTTTTCAAACCTCCTCCTACTTCAGCTAAATTCAGTTTGTAGTATCAGTTTGTGAAAACTTGGTAGATCTGTAGTAAACTACAAGTTCCCGGATGTTTCTACTGATCCGGGAAAATTTCTCAGTCTGTAACGGACCAGTCTACCTGGCGTACTGTTTCCCACAATGCACGGCGCTAATGGCGTTTGTCAGTTTGGGGGCGCTCAGGTTGAGGTGAATTACTGACACCTACTGGAATAAATCAGCTCAACTACAACACAACAACAAAAATGTGAAACGGTCCCAGAGATAAAAGTGAAGTGACAGGAAAGAAACAGCGGTAAATCTGCTCACTTCATCATGAAAGAGCTGTTTACTTTTACCAAATTCATAAAAGCCCCTAAATCATTTATCACTTTTTATTTTACACTAACAGCCTACGTGGGTAATGAGGACGCAGTTTTTACACCAGCTGGAAAAATAAAAAGTCAGTTGGTTTCAGATTTATTTTCAATACACGATAACTTTTGGTGCAAGATTAAAAATCAAATATGGGGATTTTGCTGTAATAAACTTTTATACCTTTACAAATTTGATAAAATCAGGACTCTAATCTCTCACTGAATTTGTTGTTTTTCTAAATGAATTAAAAATGTTCCTTGAACCACTAAAAATAACGAAAAAAACATAAAAATTCTCAAAAAAATTACAACTTCCTTCACATGCTTAATTTCATTTATTTATTTTCCTTTGTATCTCATTAACATCTAATTGAACTTATCTACTTTTATTGCTCCTGTAACTTCTCCACTGATTGATGTGGTGAATTAATGACTGAAATGTTCTCATGGATTTATTTATGATAAAGTTAAACATTAGAAAAAATCCATCAGCTCCACTTCCTGAAACAGAAATCCAGAGTAGTATACGACTAAACAGGTCCAACAAAACAGTCACACTACAGACTACATGTGGAAGGAGGAGGTTTGGAAACAGCCTCAGTTTCTTCTTTAAGAGAAGAACAGAGAACGTCACTGACAGGAAAAGGGCGTGACAGGTGCAAGGAAACTCAGGCCTGTAGGTGGCGATATAACTGTAGGAGCCGTTTATACAACAAAGGTTTAGAGGCTGAAGAAGAGGTGAGCTCATCATCTGGAGTTTGGACTAAAAACTTTTTCTCTGATTGAAGAAAAAGTGAAATAAATGCAGATTTAGTTAGAAGTCAGTCAGGAGATTCAGCAGCAGAAGAAAGAAACTGTTGTTCATGTTGTTGTTGTTGTTGTTGTTGTTGTTGAGTTTGTATTTGGCACAGTTGAGGTTTAACTGTCAGAGCATTAGTATCTAAAATCTAATCAACCATCGTCCCCAACAGTGACTCACCTAAAAAGTAACTGTTGTTATTATTGATTTTAAAAAACCTTCTGCAGATTAACTTCATCTCTTCATGGTTGCCAGGTTTGTGGTTTTCCTGCAGAAACAGGCTTTTTTTTGGTGCTGCCACAGGAAGAGTTTGTGTCACGATGAGCTTGTTTTAACCATCGTTGTCACACAAACCTGGCAACCCTGAATTCAAATGTTTTTTTTGAAGTGTGAAGAAAAGTTAAACATTCGTCATTTAGAGTTTTTAGACAGAAAAATTAAGAATATTTTGTTCTTTACAGAATTTACCTTAAGCAAACAGTTAATTTTCTTTACATTTTTTAGAAGCCCTTCAGATTAAAAGCCTGATAATGCTGAAAGAGCTGTTCCAGCCCTTCACAATAAAAGCCTGATAAAAACTGAAGGAGCTGTTCCAGCCCTTCACAATAAAAGCCTGATAATGCTGAGAGAGCTGTTCCAGCCCTTCACAATAAAAGTCTGATAAAAACTGAAGGAGTTGTTTTAGTCCTTCAGAATAAAAGCCTGATAAATCTGAAAGAGCTGTTCCATCCCTTCACAATAAAAGCCTGCTAAAGCTGAAGGAGCTGTTCCATCCCTTCAGAAGAAAACTCTGATAAAGCTGAAAGAGCTCTTCCAGTTCTTCACAATAAAAGCCTGATAAATCTGAAGGAGCTGTTCCAGCCTTTCACAATAAAAGCCTGCTAAATCTGAAGGAGCTGTTCCATCCCTTCAGAAGAAAACTCTGACAAAGCTGAAGGAGCTGTTCCAGCCCTTCACAATAAAAGCCTGATAAATCTGAAGGAGCTGTTTTAGTCCTTCACAATAAAAGCCTGATAAATCTGAAAGAGCTGTCCCAGCCCTTCACAATAAAAGCCTGATAAATCTGAAAGAGCTGTTCCAGCCCTTCACAATAAAAGACAGAAAAAGCTGAAAAAGCTGCCCAGCCCTTCACAATAAAAGCCTAATAAATCTGAAGGAGCTGCTCAGCTTTTCTTAATAAAAGCCTGATTTAGCTGAAAGATCTTATCCAGTCCTTCACAATAAAAGCCTGATAAAGCTGAAGGAGCTGTTCCAGCCCTTCGCAATAAAAGCCTGATAAAGCTGAAAGATCTGTTCCAGCCCTTCGCAATAAAAGCCTGATAAAGCTGAAAGATCTGTTCCAGCCTTTCACAATAAAAGCCTGATAAATCTGAAGGAGCTGTTCCATCCCTTCAGAAGAAAACTCTGACAAAGCTGAAGGAGCTGTTCCAGTTCTTCACAATAAAAGCCTAATGAAGGTGAAGGAGCTGTTCCAGCCCTTCACAATAAAAGCCTGATAAATCTGAAGGAGCTGTTCCATCCCTTCACAATAAAAGCCTGATAAATCTGAAGGAGCTGTTCCATCCCTTCACAATAAAAGCCTGATGAAGCTGCTGCTGTGCACACGTCTGTCAGTGATCCAACATGGCTGCTACCTGTGTGATGATGCTGCAGTTTAGTCTGAGAGAAAAATCTGCAGCTGCTCCAGATCAGACTGAGAGAGAACAGCTCTCTCTCTCTCTCTCTCTCTCTCTCTCTCAGTTCAGTGGATCTGGGTGACCTGATTTTCAGCTGTAGAAGCAGCAGCTTCTCTCAGAGTCTCTGATTCTCTGATTCAGTTTTAAAGGAAACAGCTGATGTGGCGTTCGGACGTCTCGTCATTTTGTGGCAGCGCAGACGGATTAGAGTCAGTGAATAAACTCAGACTGATGCTAAAAATAGGGAATAACAGACGCACAGCTGAGATAATCCACACACACACACACACACACACACACACACACACACACACACACACACACAGCTG
>RPOG01007868.1:0-16350 GCA_008086565.1 Thalassoma bifasciatum | reverse complement strand
CTGTTGCCAGTTGTTGATCAGATGTCGTCTCAGGGCCTGGATTGATTTGAGAAAATCTGTAGGAGTGATTATGAGACAGGAAGGTGGGAGGCTTTGAAACTGAAACCAGCCCAAATGGAATCAGATGCGTGTACAGCCAACCGCCATCAGCCCACTGCTGGCTGCACAAAAGCCTCTGAACTTTGAGAATCAGACAGATATTTTCTTTTTTTTTGTTTTTGTGAAGTGGTTTTGAATGCACTTAAGCACAGTCAAGCTCCTGACACTTGTGAGCATGCAAACACAACTTAAAGGTTTGTACCAGTGCATGCTAGAAGCTGCACTTTGTTATGTGGGTTAAAAGGCTCGATCCACCAGAGAGAACAGGTAGTAACTGAGCTTTTGGACTCTCCTCCACTTCAGGCAGGCACAGGAGGAATGAAGCGGCTGGCTGCCTCAGATGACTCATCCCCATTGATGAGCTTAACAGCCATCAATTCCACTCTAGGGAGCAGAGCCCAGCGCTCTCTCCCCTCCCCACCCGCTGCACTCCTGCCTGGGCTCGGCTTCCTCTGCACTCCCCCTCTCCCAGCAGAAGGCCTGGAGCTTAAATTAGAGCTCTGGCAGAGGGCCATGTGAGAGAAGAGCAGTGAGCCGGCAGCAGCCATTCATTCCTCTGGAAGCCTGAGTCATATTCATTGTAACGCTGAGACAGGGCTGGGGGCCGGCTCTGTTAGTTTTTCCACAATGGAGCCCAGAAATGTTCCATCACAGCCTGAGAGAAACATTTTGCTTTCAAGATGCAACTCAGCATAATTTTACAGATAAGCTGATGCTTTTGCTCCATGGGGTGATTCATCTTTTGCATCCAATTTGAAACACACAAGGTGACATTTCGACACATTTATAATCATTTATCTACAAGCACGTGGACGCTTCATGTCACGAGCAAAATTAATGTTTTCCGGTGGAAATATTTCCACATCAGATTCAAACTCTTTAGTATAAATGTGACTAATTAAAGCAAAAATACAATCATGATTCATATGTTAATCATGTCAAGGGAAAAAATACACCAAAAGAACATTTTATTACTTATAATTACTCATCATTTCTCATTTCAACTATACAGTAATGACAAATGGAGCAATGCCTGAAAGCTAAACCAGGCAGCTGCTGCTTTTGCATGAACCATGCATCATTCCCACAATCACCTGACAAGCTACCGTCCTGAGGCGGTGTGTTTCAGCTGCAAGATTTCCGGTCTCTGCTTCTCCTTCGCTGCTGCCAGCTCAAACTCACAGCCCCGACACTTTGGGCTCTAATTACAGAGGGTTGGAGTTATTATGTCATTACTCACTCATTTTTTTCTGACAAAGTCAATCTGCAAGGAGTGATCGGGTTCAACACAAACAGTTTTTGCACAGCTGGAAGCAGTTTTGATCAATACAAGCAGTTTGTTAACATGCAGCTTAAGAGTCAATGGGAAACCAGACTATTCAAATGCATGTAAACAGCTGAGTCCAACCAAGTATTAGAAAAGCAAAGCTCAATTGACACAACTAGATAATATAATAGCTCTTGGATTCAGCTTTCAGTGCAACAAATATCACCTGGAAGAGAGAGGAGGAGCCATGATACAAAATATGAATGTTTGAAATGTGTGAATATATGAAACATAAAAATCCCAGCTATGACTTTGTGATCAAGTTGTGACCTTTCTTAGACAGATGCGTGCATGTAAAAGTACCAAGTGTGTATCCCCCAAGTACAAATACATGTTTAGTATATTTACATGCACAAATAAGAACACTAGTATCCTCATTTACCAGGTACAAATACAAGCTTAGTACATTTACATGCACAAATAAGGACACAAGTATCCTTATTTACCATGTAAGAAAACACACTTAGTACGTTTACATGGGAAAAAAGATTCTAGTATCCTTATTCACCAAATACAAATACAAATACAGGGTTAGTACATTCCATGGGCAAATAAGGACACCAGTATCCTTATGCACCAAGTACAAATACATGCTTGGTACATGGACATGTGCAAATAAGGATTCTAGTATCCTTGTTTACCAAGTACAAATACAAGCTTAGTACATTTATACGCACAAATAAAGACACTAGTTACCTCATTTACAAAGTAAAAAAACACACTTTGTACATTTACATGGGCAAATAAGGACACTAGTATCCTTATTCAACACACAGTTAGTACACTCTTTCTCAGGAGCCAAAACACATGCTAAAGTGCATTCTTGGGAATCAAAAAGTGCAAAAGTACCCTCTCATGGGGTCAAAATACGCTAAGGTGCTGTTTTGGGTGCAGAAACACAGCCGAAAGTGCCCTCTTGGGGAGCCTAAATACGCTTAAGTACCTCTCGGGAGCCAAAACAAAGATGAAAGGAGTCTCTTGAAGGAGTAAGCTTGGAAAAGTGTTCTCCTGGGAGCCAAAACATGTGCAAAATGGACTCTTTGGAGTCAAAATATGCTTAAGTGCCCTCTCAGAAGCCAAAAAGTACTTAAGTTTCGTCTTTGAGACCAAAACCTGATGGTACTATACTCTCTCATGGAGTCATAACACGCTAAGGGTACAGGAGCACAGCCTTAAGCGCCCTCTGGGGGAGCCTAAATACGCTGAAGTACTTCTCGGGACCCAAAACAAAGACTAAAGTGCCCTCAGGGGGAGCTAAAAAACGCTAAAGTGACCTCTAGGGAGCCAAAACACAGCCAAAAGTGACCTCTTGTAAAAGTAAGCATGCAAAAGTGTCCTAATGGGAGCCAAAACATGTGCTGGAATGGCCTCTTTGGAGCCAAAATACACTTAAATGCCCTCTCAGGAACCAAGAAAGTCCTCATATTTCCTGTGGGGAACCAAACATGATGCTAGAATGCTTTCTCAGGGGGCCAAAATACTACAAAGTGCCCTCTAATGAGCCAAAACATGTTCTGAAGTGTCCTCATGGTTGGTGAGTTACACTTATTTGCCTCCTTAACTGGTTAAAACCATAGACTGTATAATGAGTGGACGTAACGACGTTGGGCTCAAACTGAAGCCTCCAGCAGATGCCCCGCCCCCTGGTGTCTGGCTGCAGTATAGGTCATAAGCCCCGCCCCCTGGTGTCTGGCTGCAGTACAGGTCATTAGCCCCGCCCCCTGGTGTCTGGCTGCAGTATAGGTCATAAGCCCCGCCCCCTGGTGTCTGGCTGCAGTATAGGTCATAAGCCCCGCCTCCCCATGTTTTCCAGATATGAGCCGGGAAAACTTTAAAAAATTACGATACCTGGTAGAAACGTTTCTCTCATCTTTACGCTAAGGTGGTATGACGATGTCATCTGGCTGCATGGTGTTCAGGTGTTTTTTTTTCCTGAGAAGTTAGTTTCTCATTAGTTGTTGGACGTTAAAAACCGCGATATAAGTTTCGTTTTACGATAGTTGACAGCTGCCGTTCGTGAGTAGTTTTTACCGGGGATATAAGAAACTTCGGGAAAGAGCAAAAAGGAGACTAAACCCTCTGAAGAAGGGGAAATAAATATTTTTATTTCTCTTTTTTACTCTGCTCCACCAGAAATTCTCTACTGCGCAGACTCTGGCTGCACAATGGCGGCTAGAGAAACGGGTTTTTTGGCTTCAAAATCGTAGAACGGTGACAGGCGGAGCCACGCTGTCCATTCTATATACAGTCATTGGTTAAAACATGATAAACTTCCACCTAAGAACCAAAACACACGCTTGAATATGCTTCTCTTTGGAGTCAAAATATACAAAAGTTCCCTGTCAGGCGCCAAATAACACGCTGTATGTTCCTTTTTTTTTTCAAAATGCATGTGCAAACAACTGCTTGTTAATAATTGTTCCTGATTTGAGCATTTTTTACTTTAATCGTCTGTCTTTGTGTTGTCTAATCCCTCAATCAGTCATCGACCTGGTGACTTTGTTATAATAATTCATGCATCAGGAAACACAGACAGCAGCTCTTCACCATGAGCTGCATCTCACACCATGATCCGATGAAGCCGCTACAAAATGAAAGACTTATTACACCAGCATCTTTGAACTGTTGTATAATATTTGATATTTTCTTTCATTCACTCCTTTTGTTTTCCGCGCCTCCGAAGTGTGATGTTATCAGTGTCTGAGGAGATTGCTTTTCACTCTCATTTCTCTGGCAGTTATTACATCTGAAGTCAGGGAGGTCACCCCAACATATTGCTCAGGTTGTAGAAAGCCATCTGTTAGATTTCATATAATGTAGCAGCCCGCTGGCACTCATGGCACATTTCAGAGCAATAATACACCACAACCAAACTATATCCCCAAAAGTAATTTACACAGCAGGCGGACAATATGTGCAGACGCCGCGCGGCATCTGATTCACAACTGCAGCACTGTGGGATACATTTCAGAGGGTGATATTACACACTAAAGGGTTAGTGTTTTCATGTCTGCTGGCTTTTTGTGACTCTTAAAGGAAAATATGGGAGCATCTTGTCGCTTTAATTACCATTCTTGGCATCATGAACATAATGGAAGTCATCTGGTACAGCAGCAGCAGCAGTGTAATTTCTCCTACTATTGTTATCAGTATAATCCTTATTACCCTTTTTTTTGTCATTGAGAGCAATCAAAGAAGGGTTTTTTTCTCACACAGATCTTCTCTGTAAAAGCAAATTGGACCAAATCTGCCCAATTCCTGAAAGTCACATCCCCGTTAGCATTAATTAGTGATACTCTCCAAGTGTGGCTCATCACAGCTGAATTAAAGTAGATCAAACAGCGGGTCGTCAGTGCGGCTAATAGTGATTTCAGTCGTCAGGATTGAGAATGAGCATAACAGCTGTTTACTCTGATGGACAGAGCTGTGAAGGATGTGACTTTTTGCCTCCAGTACATACACAAAGCTTTTATAAAAGCATTGAAATGACTTCATCCTATCAGGAAGAAAAGTTGCCCAACAACACACTTTCTATCATTTGTTATTCTCTCCACACATATTGTACTTCATTCTCCCATAACCCAGATGCATTCTGGATATTTAATTATTGTCTTTAATGATGTTCAAACAACGCTTCTCATTTGCAGGTCATTGCGAACAGCAGGAAACGAGGAGAATTTTCCAGGGCTGCAATAATTACATCATGCTCATGTTATTTGCATTTGTGTGTGTTTGTGTGTGTTTGTATGTATTTGTGTGTGTGTGTGTCACGTGCAAGATTTTGCAAGTGTATACAGTATGTGTGTGAAAGCAAGGACGCATAATTGGATTAGAGAGAAAATGACATCAAATGAAAATGCATCTCTGTGGGTAAATAATACATCAGGAGGTTTTGTTGTCTGTCTTTCTTGAGCGTGTTTCTATCACAAACACCGAGTTTGCTGTAAGAGGAAAAGTAGTGATGACCCACAATGTGGACACAACAGATGATGACCTTTAAAAACAAAGGAACTCGGTGGGAATGCAAGCAGGCAAAACTTCCTCTTTCGCTTTTGTTTGCTTATACACACACACACACACATATTCACACACACCTGTAAACTCAGCATTAAATCCCAGACTGTGCATGTCAGCAGAAAGCTAACGCTAAGGTGCAGCACTGAGAAACTAGCATCTAAGCGGTTCTCATACTCGGGTTTATCTCCTCATCAGTAGCAGAGGTGTTTGACTGAAAGGGGATGTCCTGCTGCATCAAAGATACAATCACTGAGTTGAAATCTCAAAGGTCTGCTTCACTGAAAGAAACCCCCTGTCTCTTTAAGATGTGCCACGTTCAGTGATGTGCAAAGAGGGGGGGACAAGGGGTGGTTGCACCCTTCTTATGGCCTAAATTGTCAATAAATGCATGCTTAAATGCTCTCTTGGTGAAAAAAATATGCGCTAAAATGTCCTTTTGGAGACAAACACACACGTTAAAGTGTCCTCTTGGTTGGCAAACCAAAGTAATCTGTCCCTTTAGCTGGTTAAAACGTGATATACTAGCCTCTCTGGGGCCAAATCACCTCTCGGGAGCTGATTTGTGTGCTTAAATTTCCCCCTTTTTGGAGCCAAAATGTACCCTAAAGAGCCCCCTTAGGTGCAGAAAAGTGTGCTTCCATGCCTTCCTGGGAGCTAGATATTGAAGTACCTTACTGGTTGGGGGACCACTCTACTCACCATTGGCTGGTTAAAATGTGATAAAGTGTCTTCTTCGGGGCCAAAACTCATGTTTCTCTTGGGAGCCAAAATGTGTGCTAGAGTGTCCTCCTCTTCAAAGCCAAAATACACCCTAAATTGCCTTTTTGGGTACAGAATAACATGCTTACATGCCCTCTTGGTAACCAAAACACTGCAAAGCGTTCTCCTGGGAGCCAAACACTTGCTAAGGTGCCTCCCTGGTTAGTGAACCACACTCATCTGCTCCAATAGCTGGTTGAAACATTATAAACTGGCCTCTTGGGAGCCAAAAATGCATCAATATCCTCTTGGTAACCAAAACATGGGCTAAAGTGCCTTCTTGGGAGCCAAAACATGGAAAATACCCTTTTGGGTGCCAAAATGTATGGTCAAATGCCCTCTTGGGCACCAAAACATGTGCTAATGTGCTATTTTTGGGAGCCTAGATATCCAAAAGTGCTGTTTTGATAGCCAAAACATGGGCTTAAGTGTCCTCTAAAGGGCCAACAAGAGTGGCCTCCACATTGGCTATCCATACTAATCTGCCCTTTTGACTGGTGAAATCTAATTGCCCACCCAGGAACCAAAACACATGCTTCAGTACATTTTCTTGGGAGCCAAAACATGTGCTAAAGTGCCCTCCCTGGAGGCCAAGTTACACCCATGAGTGTCCTCTTGAGACCAAAAAAATTGTTATAGTGTCAAAGTGTTTGGCAAACCACACTAATCTCCCTTCTTCACTGGTGAAAACATGTTAAACTGGCCTCCTGGGAGCAAACACTTGCACTCAAGTGCCTTCTTGGGAGCAAAAACATACATTACAGTGTCTGCCTGGTTAATGAACCACACTACTATGCATCTCTTGGTTGTTTCCCCCATGACAAACTGTTCTCTTGATAGCCAAAATATGGAAAAGTGCCCTTTAACACACCAAAACATACGCGAAAGTGATTATTTGGGAGTCAGAGTACACAACAGTGCTGTCTTGGGGGCCAAAACGTGCACAGTTTGTGCCTTTGTTTCTTTCGGCCCAGCCTTCCAAAATGTCTGTGCACACCCCTGATCACATAGTAATCTCACATTAGTCGGTTAGAGAACGTTTTGCATCAGTTTTCCAGTTACTTCTGAGTGCTGCAACCCCTCATCATGTTTTAGATAAATGGTAAAAAATATGGAGAAAATGTAAAAAAGCATTTATTTTCTTTGCTCTCACGGTTCAGTGGGAGTACTCTGCAGTCATTTCAGCTCTAATGGTATGCTAAATACACTGACCCATGCCCGGCACTGATTGCCACAGGCATGGTTTGTTTGACATGCCAGCCTTTGTTAGCCAGATACGCTAGAAACAGATCATTACTGTCACAGCTAATGCCGCTAATGTTGCTTACAGTGACAGTAATCGCAGGTCACTCCTCCCTATTTCTCCTTCCTTGTTTGTCTCCCTCCTTGTCAGACTCGTGGCTATTCCGCCGGAGGCTAAGGCCTTTGGAGAAGACAGTCAGTTATTATCTTAATAGCTTCACATCCTCATTACGTGAACGTACGGCAAAGAAACACGAGCCCACACGAAGATCTGTGAAACTGCAAAAAAGAGACAGGCACTCTCTCTGCAACTTCTTTTTGAATTCATGTGTTTCACACCAAATCATGTACGCTCTTATCTGATATCTGCTGCCCTCCATCCAGCATGGCCTAGATTCTCTTTTACGTTGCCTCCTCTGCCAGGATTTCATCGCAAGAAAGACATTTAGATTGACTTAAAGGGACCGTGAGGAATTTTTAAGTGATCTTGAAAAAGTCTCATCTCTAGATATTTGCCTGATCATAATCCACAAATGTAAAGTGAGGTTATCAGCAACAAAATAGGTTATTTCTAAATGCTAATCCCTAGTGTCTTGATTGGGACTGAACCTGATTGATTTATAGCGAATCAAAGTCTCCATGACTATACGACAACAACTGACAAAGTTCAGCAGTGACGAGTGAGGTCTGAGTTTTTGTCAGCTGAAAATGATTTGTATTTGGTTATAACAGAGGAAAAAGAAGCTGGACTTTCTGACAGAATAGGGACAGAAGAGCAGAATAGAGCTGAACGGGAGAGTGATAGAGCACAGGCTAAAGGCTAAAACATGTATTAGAGGTTGAAACAGACTTAAATATTAGTCTTGTCTATTTGTTATTCTTTTTGTTTATAGCTTTTGATTATATTCTATATGTAAAAAAAATGTATTACCATTATTATTATTTCTCTTTTATGCCTCACTATTACCTTGTGTAAGAGAACACAGTATACTAAAACAAATTCCTTGTATGTTCAAGCATACCTGGTGATTAAAGTTGATTCTGATTCTGTCCAAAGGCTAAAACATGAGCAAAAGGCTCAAAAACAAGCTAAAGGTTTAAAAATGAGGGAAGCTAAAATACAAGATGAAGGCTAAAAGAAAATCTAAACACGATAAAATGATCTAAAAAGCTTCAAAAATGGCAATAGAACAAAAACACAAGCCCAGACAGACAAAAGTCTAAAACACTAGCTGAAGGCTAAAACACACCCTAGAGCAGTGGTTCCCAAAGTAGGGGTCGGGACCCTTTGGGGGGTCGCGAGACATCGATAAGGGGTCGTGGAATGTGTCCCAAAATCAAAAACTATGAACAATTCCACATTTTTTCTATCACCATAAGAATAAAAGCAAAAAATGGGTTAAAGATAATATGAAATTATGCAAACAGAACTTTTTTAATCTGTTTTTCACATTTCTTTGTTGAAGTTTGATGCAGTGAGCACAGCAAAGTGCACATTAGTTGGTTAATTTTCTACTGATGAGTTAGATTAAGTATCCTGGGGGTTTCTCATTGTTTTTTTTTTGTCTGTTTTTGGATTGGTCCATTAGTGTTGTACCACAGCAGGGGGTCGCCAGTCTCCAACGCTGCCATTTTGGGGGTCCCAGGCGGAAAAGTTTGGGAACCCCTGCTCTAGAGGCTGAAACATGGATAAGAGTCCAAAACATGAGCTAAAGGGTAGTACAAGTGGTAATGTCTGAAACATAAGTTAGAAGCTAAAACACAAGCTAAAGGCTGAAACACTGGGTTAAGGCTCAAGCATGAGCTAAAGGCCAAAACGTAGACAAAAAGCTTAAACACGTGCTGGAGACTGAAACATAGACCAGAGTTCAAAACATGAGCTAAAGGGTTATACACGAGGTAATGTTTGAAACATAAGTTAGAAGCTCAAACATGAGCCAAAGGCTAAAACTTGAGCTAAAGCCTTAATACGGATTCTCCTCACTTCCACTTTAAAAAGGTTAAGTCAGAAAAAAACAGGAGGCCTCTTGTGGTTCAGGCCCTGGCTCTAATTAGAAATTGTCAAACATGTTCAGAAATGCTTAGCTGTCTTTTTAATTAGATTACTCTCAGATATCTGTGTGAAATAAATAACTGAAGTTGATATTTTTTCCATGATTATTGCTGAAACGTTCACACCTTGATTCCGAATTTTCTGTAAATGCAGATTGAGCTTGTTGTATGACTCAGAGAGAGGAAGTCGAGCAGGTCATCACCTCATCACTTCTGCCGACCAAGAGTCTGCACTTGTGTACGACTCCACCGGTCTCATAGCTCTGAGCAACAACAGTTTAAAATAATTACACAGCTTTTAGCATACCTCAAAATTAAAGAAGAGGAGGAGCTGCTTCTTTGCCTGGATTGATTTCATTTGCATTGATTTCTGCCTTTATGCTGCGCGCTTTAAAAGCTGTTTCAGAAGCTGTTCCACCTCATCAAGAAAGATAAAACACGGGAGAAAGTGTTGCATATGAAGCAGTAATTCACTTTACATGATAGAAGCGGCAGTAAGTCGACTGTAGTCGTGCTGTGATGGAGTTCTGTGACAGCATCATTTTTGCATGGCACGGCGAAAAGAAAGTGAATCGAAACTCCTCGCTGTCATTTTTCTCTCTAAACAGGCGTGAAATGTACCTTTTGGCACAAAACGGCTCATAAAGCGAGAAGAGTGTTCGTTCTCTCCCAGGAGATTAGAGCGCGGGGTCCCTTCTGTGTGTGTCAGTATGTGGAGTGTACGCATGTGTGTGTGTGTGTTTATGTTTGCAATCCTGTACAACTCTCCCTGGGGGATGGAGACAGGTTGCCATGGCAGCAGCTTGAATGTGTCGTATATTGCTGTGTGTGTGTGTGTATGTGTGTGTGCGTAAGCCTGTGTGTGTGTTAATGTTCTCGTGCAGAGACCAGACAAGGACAACGTGCTCTCGTCATTTCATGGCTTGATCGTACAGACTGAATCACTGTGATACGTTGTGTTATTTGACCTTTTCATCACCAAATTTGGACTTGAGGATTCACAAAAACGTCTGTAATTTCTGCACCAAGTTATGACAGAAAATGTGTCATGGATAACACTTTTTGAGAATCTTTATGTTCAAGCTTATTCTGTGATAACTACCAGAAGCCTAATATATGCATTACATATTAAACAGCAGATGAAATAAGTTTCAACTATTTGTCAAATAAAGCTTGAAAGTACATCATATTTGTTTGATACATGTAATATTCACTTTTTATATACAATTCCTTGTTTTTAACAATTCCTACTTTGAATTTTCTGTGTGTTCATAAATGTGAAATTGGTCAATGGATTCAGATATCTCTGGGTATAAATGATAAATATAAATAAGTAAAAATTGCACACCAGGCGATATCGGTATATTATTTTGTTGTATTGTTTATCGATTGAGGTTGGCTGCCTAACAATGCTTTGGAACCTTGTGCTTGCCGTAGTAATGCTGACTCAGCTATTGGAAAACATTTACATTTTTGAGTTTTAAGTATGTTCACAAAAAGTTATTGTGATATGCTTCTATTATCAAAGTTGAAATTCTGTTTTAAAAACAAAGCAATAACGATGTATGCAACCCAGTAGCATGTGAATACAATTCCCCATATAAGTTAGCACCAAGCTAGTCCTGTTTTCTTTATAGTTACTAGAACATTACGAGATGTGTAACATGTTAAATGTGTTGAATATGAATCTCTTGTGAGAGATTAATGTACATTTCTTTGTGTTCAGTTTTATAGCTGCTTAAAGTTTTTCATTCATGGTAAAAATTTAACATCCTGGACCAAACTGGACTTCTCCTCCTCTTCCGTGGCTCAGTGCCAGCGGCTGCTCATGCTCACTACCTCCAATCACAGCTAATAGCTTTAGCTACCCATCCCTATCCAAGACACAGATTTTGCCGATAATCAGAAATAACAAACCATTAAAAGCTCAATTCTCCATGAAATCAGTCATTTATTTCCAATAGAGTTTTGAAACCCATACTAGAAATGTTGAACATAACCTCCCTTCACTCAGGTTGAGGTAAATAAACGGGCGTTAACAGTCAAGTCAGCAATTCTCTGATATGGGCAAAACTTGTGAATATAATAATCTTAAAGATAAGTAATAAAATAATTCCCCTCTTGTATATTGTACTCTGATAGAGAAGCTTGTAGTTGAAATGTGTTATATAAATAAACTTGCCTTATATTCCTCTAAGGGCAAATCAGATTTAATAGGTTGTAATTGCTCTGATTGAGCAGCTTGGCTCATTTCATCATTGTACATTTAGTTTGCACATGTTGTTAATTATGCATAGACAAATCTTTTAAGTAAAATGCTCCAAAGAGACTGACATCATTCAGGTCTCATTTGTGTATTCAAGCTCATTATAATGTCTCTATACTCTGTCATTGTGCAGGTTATATCACTTCACTGCTTCACTAAGGTTCACAAATGAAGAAAAATACTTGAGAAATGTGGTAATGTTGACTCAGGAGTTCTCTTGTGTCATTGGACTATAAAAGGAAACCAGCACAGTGAGAACAAATGTCACAGAAAGTTTGCTCTTTGCTCTGAGACGTCGCTGAAAACCACGGAGCCACCAGGTGTCTATTTGTAGTTTTCTCAGAGTTAAACATCTCAAACCAACAGACAACCAACAAAGATCTCACACCTTTGTGAACTGTGATAAAACTTCACCCCTTTGGTGTTTTATCTGTTTACTGCTTGATGTAAAACTCAGAGGCTTCACATGCAGCTGAACTGTGTCTGATTTTAGTTTTTGTTTGAGAAAGATTGCATCCTCGTGCACTGTTCACTGGTGTCTCAACTCTTTATGTTGCTCTGCTTCTCTGCAAGGCGTTGAAAATCATGACTGACTCATCAATATCACATGCAGTATGATGTCGGCGTCTATGCTTTGCCTCTCTGAAATGTCAAGATTTAATATATCTGCCTGCATTTCTCCTTCCTATGACGCCTCAGGCAGATCGGTGCAGGTGTTGCAGTGCCAGGAAATATCTTTTCACACATACTACAAAAGATCAACCGTCAAACACAACGCAGAAACAGAGAAAACACAAATCAAGACGCTGCCCTATTTTTCCATTCAACTCAGAGCTTTGAATATAAAGACAACATTTTGGGATTATGGGAGAAAAAGTCAAAGTTTTGAATTTTTGTCCTTAAAATTTGACTTTTGTTCTCATAACTTTGACTTTCATATCAACATTTTGCTGTTTTGAATCAAAATTTTCACTTTTTATCCAACAGTTTGGGTCTTTATCTCGTAATTTTGACCTTTTAACTCATATATTCAAATATTAATATCAAAATTTTGCCTTCCAATCTCAAAAAGTGTCTATTTAGCTCATTAATTTGACTTTAAAGCTAGAAAATTTCAGCTTATGATCTCAACTTTGAGGTTTTCTTCACAAAATTTTGACTTCTTAGCTCGTTAATTACACTTTTGATCAAAATTTTAACTTTTTTATCTCAACATTCTGATTTTTTATCAAAAATGTCGGCCTTTTATCTCATAATTGTGACCTTATCACTCCATAATTCAAATATTAATCTCAAAATTTTGACTTTTTATCCCCAAATCCTCAAATTTTGTCTCTCTATCTCATTAATTTGACTTTTAAGCACAAATACTTTACCTAATGATCACAGCTTTATGAGTTGTTTTCTCAAAATTATGACATTAATCTAATTATTTTTGCCTTTTGTATGAAAACTTTTACTTTTTCATCTCATTTTGACATTTTAGCAAACAAATTTTTGCCTCATTGTCTCATAATTTAAACTTCATCTCACGTCATCTCATAATTTTGACTTTTCTAAATGTTGCCCTCTGATCTCAAAACGTTGACTTTTTTCTCCTAATTTTGACTTAACTATCAAAAGATTTTGACCAAATATTGGTCAAAAAAATTCACAACAAAGCCAAGTTTTCTTTACTTTTTTTTTTTACTTGCGCAAATGTCCTTCCATTATAGTGCCTCACCACATGCTTAAATACAAAGAAAAATAATCTAAAGGTAAACAACGCCTCAAAATCTTAGTTTTAGTTTAATTTTGATTTTTGAGGAGTTTAAATTTGCAGCTGCCATAACCATGAGGAAAAGAGAGGAACCAGTATTTATCTGCAGTTTGTCTGTAAAAGTGCATTTCCACTTCAGCATTTTCAGTCAGTTTCACGTTTTCCTGCTCAACATCTCGACAGGTTGGTGCATCAGAATAATGTCAGTAGCTCAGTGCAGCTTTGCTTTATTATAAATATCAATGGTGTGTAGAACAAGCTGAGAAAAAACAAAAACATTAGGGGAATTCCATAAAATCCCCCCAGACATAATTTAACCAGAGGACGTTTGGTCACTTTAATATTAATAGACACCCAACAAGGCAGTTTGGACCATTTGAAGTCTGATAGTGTTGTGTGATTTCACCTGTAGCGACTCTAATGCCCGACTATTATTAACCTCTCCACTTGTGAGTGAGTGAGTCACCCTGTCCGGTGACAGAGCTGCCACAAGTCCTCGCTCAGCTGTCTGACTTCACGGAGCCCAGATCCAAGCCAGTGACGCCAATCCAGTCTCCCCCTCCAGCCAAGAGGCTTCCTCTCCTCCGTGCGGCGGGGGGAGGCCCCGTCTGCGTGACCTGCCACTCACAGCCGCTCACATTTCCTGCTGCTTCAGGGAGAGAAAGTGGAAAAAATGCCTCACACTGGGCAGTTTTACAGGGACATTCTCAGTTTGATTCAGTCTGATGTAGCAGCACATAAATGACTGGGCTCAGGTCAGAGGAAGTGCCTCTCTTTGATTGGATCGTTCCCCTCCGCTCACACACATGCTGACTGGGCAGCGTTCAAGCAAAGTGTCCATTAATTTACACTCATGCATTTCCTACTTTAAATCAAATCAAACATAATGGAACATTTTATAAGCTTTGCCTGTTGTCCTGACCCATTTAGGTCAGCATGCATCATTCCTCTTTGCTCCACATGGAAGATTGAAAACAGTGTCCTGGAATCTCTATTCACCATTAAGCCATCAGTCAAATGATTCAGAATCTCCCTCTGCAAAATGAGACTTCAGATTTTTATGGCATTTCAACAATCCCTGTGCATTTGCGCAGCCTTGCAATTTTGACTAATAACAGCAGTTATTCAACATATTGGGTTACTTACTGTAGCTCCTCCAAGCACAACCTGTTATGTATAGATGTATTGATCACAGGAACTAAGCGAATCATAATTCCTTACCGAAGTTACTTTCCTTTTTGGCACAAAAATTGTCAGTTTTCAACAAGTGGTTCAGTTGCAGTACAGCACACATTTTGTAGTGTTTCCTTTGACTAAAACCAGGATGGATCCCCAAATCAACAACCCGGACCGTCTCACTTTTTATTGCCGTTTTGTTGTGATGCCAGACTTACTGATCCGACCCCAGAAGGTGGAGCGAGAAACACTGCAGTCCATCGATCGGTTGAAAGAATCATCACTTCCTGTGGAACAGCGGTAACAAAGAATGACACATAACCCTGCCATGCTCAAAGGCAACTTCCAGCATTGCTCTTTGTTCACTGTCCCTTGTCTTTTCTTCGTTGGGGTACACTATATTGCGCTGCGATGCCGTCACGCTATTACGCTAGTTCTCTGACTTATGCATTCAAATACATGAAAACAAATAGCACACACATACCCCCCTAGAATTTCAACACCCTGCGTTGCTCCCTCATTACGGTGTCGTCTGCTTAAGTGGAGGCAACTGCATACGCTTTCCTCAGTGTCTGCGCCATGATGCCCCTCACCCCTGACCTTCCCCCTACCACTTATGCAAGTCTGAATCTTTATTGTTGTAATAGTTTATTGTGTTGCTTATGTGCTGAGGGGTTGTTTTATCCTAATCCCAAACGGTGCCCCCCCATCCCACCCCCAAGGGACCTAGTCCTGTATTTGCTTTTTTACCTCCTCCTTCCTCTTGTACTCTTTTTCCTTATAATGAAACAGGGCACTGCGCAACAGTTCTCCCTCTGCTGGTCTCCCCATGTTCTGTGTCTTTGTCTTTTTTATGTTTCTTGGATGGGATGAAACTGAAATGTAAATTCTTTTGCAATAGCGAACAAAATGATTCTGAATCTGAATTACGTAGCTGACTAAGCTGACATTCTGAAGCAGGTGCAGAAAGTCATAAGTTAGGAGAACCTCCAGGAAAAGGTCTATTCATCAAATTTGAATTTCCTACAATGCGTAAACAGAGATAAACAAATGTAAAGGTGTCACTGAGGAAAGATAAAGAAAGAATACATTTTCAACGAGATAAATGAACATTTTATTACAAGAATACCGAATAAATAAACAGCTGTTACCATCTAGTCACTCATCAAAGACAAACAAAGAGAAAGAGAACGTTTGGCTACAGGTGATGAACTGGGTAAATGGAGATATTTGTGCTGAAACATTGTCATGTAAACTAGGCCTAAATATAATGCTCTTTAAGGACATTAATCTGGTTTATACAAATTTCTAATGGAGTTTTTATTTCTCACAACAAGTAAAAACAGTTAGTTTTCATTGCAAATGGGCTCTGGCCTTGATGAAGCCAATAGGATGCTTTATGATTCAAGGATTCAAGGATTCAAGGAGTTTTATTGTCATTCAACCCATGTAAAACATGGGTGGGACGAAATTAGGTTACCCTGGTCCCGGAGCAAGCCCAATCATAGAAATGAGAATAATAAATATATACAAATATACAATAAAAAAGAGAATAAAGGAAGAACACAATCAACTAGCCTTTTTAACAAATAGACAGAATAAAATAATTAACTGTGCAAAAATTGCAGTGTTCATTTGTCGGGGGGGGGGGGG
>RPOG01007865.1:0-16356 GCA_008086565.1 Thalassoma bifasciatum | reverse complement strand
GGTGCGCTATGACTTTTCAGACCGGTTTCACTTATACTTTCAGAGATATTTCACTTTTTTCACAATTTTTCTTCCATCTGGAAAGCATGGGAGAGCTTCAGATTCTGAAGATTTCAGGGAATTACTTCAGCCTCATTCAGACCCTTCTCATTCAGTCATACTTTCAGCCAGAAACTTCATTCTACCTGCAAAATGTTCATCCATCGTTTGGCTTTCTTCAGTATATTTCAGCTTCTTTCAAGCATTTATAGTTTCTTCAAAAAACTCCTTCAAAGGTCATGAAGTTTCTCAGCCCTTGCAGCAGTTTAACATTGGTGTGTATGTGGTGGAATGTTCAAACTGTAGAGTGAGGATTTGAATTTTAGAGTGTGGACCAGGAGAGAAATGACCTGGAAACGTTTTGGATAAACAGGCCCAGGAGCCACAAATTTCACTCCACATACTCAAATTTGGGCTCAAAACGTAGGTAATCTTGTTCTGCCTCTGATTAATGACCCTTGACACCAAAAGGACAAAGAACAAAGCTTGCAGGTGGCTAACTGTCACAGAAAGTCATNCTAGGGATAAAAAATTATTTCATTGTGATTCATTGATTTCCTTTCTTTTCCATTTATTCTTCAATTCACCCATTCATATTTTCATTTTGGACATTATTTCACATCCTTTCAGCCAATTCTTCATGTTCATGTTCAAAGGTTCTCCTTCAACATTTTGTATTCAGCAGTTCGGCGCAAGCTTTTTCAAGATTCATTCAACCATTTTCAGATAAATTCAGTCATTCAGCATATTCAGGATTCTGCATTAGCAGTTCAGCGCGAGCTGCTTCAGCTTCTGCATTCACAGCGCAATTTCTTCAGAAATTGCTTTTCTAGTTTTATTGATAGACTCTCATGTTTGAACAGATCACTGCAGAATAACTGCTGCATATGGGTTTGAATGAACGCACAGACAGCTTAACCTCTATTTTAGTCTTTAGTCCTTGTTTTAGCCTTTAGCCTGTGCTCTATCACTCTCCTGTTAAGCTTTCGTCTGCTATTTTGTCCCCTTTCTGTCAGATAGTCCAGCTCCAGGAAACATTTCAGCAGGAAAAAACAGATCTCCCTTCTCACTGATAAATTTCATCAGCGAGCGTGGTGTTGTCATAGAGACCAGTCTAGGTTGGGAAGCTAGGAATTAGCATTTAGAAATAACCTATTTTAGCACTGATAGTCTCATTTTAAATTGTGTCTTACGATCAGGCATATATCTAGAGATGAGACATTTTCAAGATCCCCTCGAAAGTCCTCACAGTCCCTTTAAACTGTGAACCATAAAAAGCCACTGGTGCAAGTAGGACAGTGTTAAGACGAACAAAAAAGCATGATAACAAACTCTTTACTTCAAGGGATTTCACCAGCTTTAATTTTCACCTCTTTAAAGTCAGGCACAACAAGAAACGTCAATGGATAGCAAGTAGAACCACCCTTTAGTGACTACAGTGTTTAATACGCAGACAACAGCATTATCCCACATATTTCTGTACAACATGTGCAGAGCCCATTAAAAGGGAATAAAAAGGATAAAAAAAGAGAAAGTGCAGTGTGTAAGTGGTTGCGCTCTGCTTCACTAGAGGGTCTTTCCTCCCCCTGACCACTAAATGTCATAACCACCTGCTTATTACCCAGTTAACAACTAACCACATACTCAAGCTGACACAGCATATTGATTTAAAGATGATAACGCAGACAGTGATGTCTCCATAGGCATTAATTCCTCACCCTCGACTCTCAGCCTGCGAGAAAAAGTAAGGTTTTTGCCACGGTGTTAATTAATTAAGAATGCTAATGGAGACTAATGCTTTTGCTTTTTTGTTAACAGCCTGAGGTAAAATGTGTTGGACTTCAATGATATAACTTGATACATTGTGCATGATCAGGGGCTCCCTCTGCAGCCTTGTGACAGATAAAGGAGCATCAATATGCTGAAGAAATAGCAAGTGAAAGCGCAATTATTCTGAGATGTAGCTCAAAGGAAGAGATGTTCTTTGAAAAATGACCAATTGAATAAAGCTTTCACTTCAGAAGTGAATCATATTCATCAATTAATGTGATGATAACTTAAAAACTCTACTAGCCATATAAACAAACACGTGTATTACAAATTTTGAGTCAGTGATGGTTATTGCTAAGTCTAAATCTCTCAGGGATAAATTCTGTTTGGATACAAAACTCAAAAACACATAACCAGAGGGGGAGGTCACTTATATTCTTTAGGCTGACTCTCACTGTTGCATCATACAAAGATAATGTACATGTGTCTGCTCTCCTCCAGAGTAAATGAATTATTAATTCATTTACTGTCTATCAGAGGCAGCACAGAGAGGATTGGGAGTCTGACCTGACAAACTATGCATATTAAAGAAGTCTCAGATATCAGAGTAGTGGTGGTTTTTCTTTTCCTCATTTCAGCAAAAACTTCAGCCTGTATTAGAATCCATCCCACTGAGGGAGAGTGTAAAGTGCAGCTGAGGTACTTACCTCTCCTGTGGCACAGCAAACCAGTACTCGTGTTTCTTGCCCTGCTGGGCATACTGCTGCATGGAGGCGCTGGCATTGGAAATAAACGTCTTCTTCATGGGCTTCCCAACCCTCAGACACAGGAACTTACGAGAGCGGGGCTTTCGACTCTCTGTAAATGAAAGAGAAACACATGACATAGACTTTTCATATATTAAGCCGACTGCTTGCTGCAGACAAGGCTGATACTTTAGAAGGAGTAACACAACATTTAGTAACATGACCTCTGTATGGATAAAACATATAATAATAATAATAATAATACATTTTATTTCACGGCGCCTTTCAGGACACCCAAGGTCGCCTTACAAAGGGTAAAAGAAAAACACATAAAAACAAAATAAAGTTAAAAACAACAACATAAAAGCAATAAAATAAGGGACAATAGGGAGCAGTTAAAAACAGTATGTATTATGAAACAGATGAGTTTTGAGTTTTGACTTGAAGATGGGGAGGGTGGCAGAGTTACGGAGGTCCGGGGGCAGTGAGTTCCAGAGCTGGGGAGCAGAGCGGCTGAAGGCCCTGCTCCCCATAGTGCTGAGACGGGCAGGGGGTACAGTGAGGTGGAGGGAGGAGGAGGATCTGAGGGAGCGAGAGGGGGTATGGACATGAAGGAGGTCGGAGAGGTATGGAGGAGCCAGGTTATGGATTGATTTGAAGGTGTACAGGAGGATTTTGTAGGTGATCCTTTGTTTTATTGGGAGCCAGTGGAGTATAAATCAACTTACTTAGCAAAAGTGATGACTGTAGCTTTAGGTTGACCACACGAAAATACTACACTTCTCATCCAGCCTTAACAGCATTTAGAAGTATTGTTGCACCTTATGGAACCATCAGCATTTTATGTGCTGTTTTCTCTTTAAAATGCCAGCTTGATGTTTTCCCCCTGGTTTTCTGTTTCTTATTTACTCTCAATACTCTCTGCAAAAACTGAATCTGAGCAAGTGTTTATCTCTTATTTTTAGTAAGAGTTGCCTTATTGAACTTAATGTGAGCCACATTAACCTGACTAGTGCAGAAAAATGTCTTATTCTAAGATACTAAAAGATACCAAAGACACTAAAAGACTAAACTTTCATCAGGGTTGCTGAAAAAAAACATTGCCAGTGGGGGACATCTGACAATTGCTTGTCAAGTTCAATGGAATAAAAGTAATTCCTTAAAACAGGAAACTACACAAGTAAATTTTTCTCACCCCATTAGCTAACCATTTCGTCTTTACAAGCAATTCAGACCTCATTTTTTTCTGTTAATATATCGAATTAAGACATTTTTCTGCACTTGTCAGGTAAGATCCAAAAACCCCTGACCTGTTGTAAGGTCACAACTCCTGTAAACTAAATAAGATTGGTGATGTTATGCACCAGAGAGCACACTCTGACTCCACCGTCAGCTCCTGGTTGTGCAATCACAATATTTTTTCACAGAAGTACGAATTCAAATCTCCAAAACTACATTTAAAAGTCTTTATGTCCATCTCTGAAGCTGCTGTCATAACTCTGGGGGCGGCGGGGGGGGCAATGCTAATATGTTCAGAGTAATGAGAGGCCTTGTTGAGATCTCCATTAGATACATAATGGCTTTTGCAATTTGTCTTTGTCTGACAAGTAATTGCTGTGGACACAATGGTGAAAATTTTCCACCACTTAGTCCCTGAGGAGGGAAAATCTATCACTGTTACATGTCAGACAGAATGTGTATGGTTATATTCTTTTACCCATGTTCTGAAACACAGTGAAAACACACTTAATTTATGAGCGTTAACTTACAAAGCAACAAGACGGCTGTCCAGTTTCAACATCTGATATGTTGTCTTAGCACTATTTGAAATTGGATATTTATTGGCTTTTAATACTTTGAAAACCATCAGAATCTGTTTTTATGATACCTTAAAGAGCCCCACACCTTTGGCCCCCTTTACAATCCTAATAATCTGTGAACAGACCAGGAACTTTTAGTCATTATGTGAGGAGCTGTCTATTATTTTGAATACAAATCATGGTGTGAAAAAGTTTTGTGTTATGTAAACTCTTTAACTATAAGTAACCTACTTTAACTATCTTATCTTTTATTTTACAACTTCAATATATGCTTATTTATTTTATTTCTTTCTTCACTTATTTATCTATTGTTACCTACTTGGGCATATGTATGCATGGCTTTTTGTTTTCTTTGTTTGATTTCACGTCAGTTCTGTTTTGTTCTTTCTCCTTTTTTTCTCTCTTGAAAAAGAACACTTTGGTACCCTGATAAACTGTTAAATGTGCAATTTTTGTACAAATGAAACTTTAGTTAAAAAACAGCCTCACTCCCATTTTATTGGGGATGTAGATCTGAGCTGTTGGGGGGTGGGGGGTAGTAACTAGTGACTTTAAAGGTCTGGAAAGGTTGCTTCTTCCCACGTTCACTGATGTTTTATATCAATTGTGAAAAAAATAGTGTCCTTTGGATTTTCAACAAAAAAGCCCCCAACCATTTAACTGTGAAATCAATAGAAATTTCAATTTAAGGATGTGGGACAAAGGGACAAATCAAAACTGAGTTGGAGTCAGAAATGCAGGTAAAATATAAAAACACCTTCAAATGCTGTTTCAGAAGATCCTTTGATGTGGGTTTATGTCTTTGTTATGGTTTAAGTGTGTGTGTGTGTGTGTGTGTGTGTGTGTGTGTGTATGTGTGTGTGTGTGTGTGTGTGTGTGTGTGTGTGTGGTGGGGGAGTGTTCTTAGACTTTCAGAGAACAGCATAAGACCTGCAGACTCAGTTGTCAAAGAGTTGTGCAAAGCCATCTAAAGCCTGGCTACATCCCCAAAGCTGATAACATTAGACAGGCTGCCATTTCCCTTCATCTCAGCACTGTCACAGCTGGACGTGTGGGTAGAGTGAAAAAGGACAGGTTATCAGGGAACAACATGAGAGAGGGCATTCCTGAGCTTTCACAGAGGAGAGAAAATGGCTCTGACAGTCTTCAGAGGTCAATATGACACAGGACAGCTTCGTAATGACTGATTCATCACCTGAAGTTTTGCGTTTTGAATTTCTAACATTATTAAACTCTTTTACCATCTGCGGGGGTCTGCTCTTCATTCTCCTTCTCCTCTTTGCCTTTTTGCATAGTGTTTGTTTGAAAGCTGTCTGTCCCCTGGCTGCCATCCCCCTGTGGGCTGGCTGAAGCACAGGTGGTGTCTGTGGCACCAGGGTCAGCTGAGCTTTGGGACCCTTTTTGAGAGCTGCTGCTGGTGGCAGTTGGTGTGCTTGGTGGCTCCTCTACACTTTGCTGCTTGGGATTTGTAGGGGACTGGCTATCTTTTTCTGTGGCAGTGTCTGCAGAATTATCTGCCATTTCAGTTGCTGCAAGCCCCTCCGGCTGGCTGGTTGAGCTGCGGACACTGCCCGGGACCTGGGGGCTGTCACCGCTGTTGTCCACCTGAGCCACAGTTTTCACAGACTCTGATGAGGCACCAGAGGACTTGTCCGGACAAAGGTCCTCTGTCGACGCTTGCTCCTCCTCTCGGATGGGGGACAGCTCGGGCTCAGTGAACACATCTTCAGAGACGGAGCCCTCTAAGCTGCGAAAGGTCGTGCTCCCGCCGTCCCCTGGCTCTCTCGAGCGGTGATCGGGGTCTTTCTGCTGGGAGGGATGTCTCTCTGCTGGAAGAGGCTCCAAGTCGCTGGTGACATGACAAAGAACAATTAGATACAAGCAAATTCAGTAAGAGAACAGGATTCAGCAAGGAGCATGCAGAATTACAGGAGGGATTTTTTTTATATTACATGCAGGCTCCTCAAAATAAATCAATTTGGAAAGCATGAAAAGCAAAATTATTCACCCTAATAAAATCATTAAAAGGGATACTCTATAATGCACTTTACATGTTGCTTTGTTTTCAGTGTTGAATTGTTTTCCTTACTATTTGTTCCAAAACTCAGCACCTGCAGCACCTGATCATACAATAATCTAACACTTTAAGTGCCTTGAAAAGACTGATGATTTCTGTCTGTGCTTGTTTCAATGCTCTTTGGCTCATCATGATTGTCTTATACACGTTCTTTAGGTCAGCTTCTGTTGAAAGTCCCCAGGAAAAGATATAAACAGTGGGGTGATCAATCTTTTGCTGTTTCTGCTCCTAGACAGTGAAACAAACTGCCCCCTGATATTCGCACCACTACTGACCTCTGCCTTTTTAAATCTAAGCTGAAAACCCACTTTTAGAAGGCTTTTAATCACCTGGAGCACTGAAGGACTTTCCACTCTCTAGAACCTGTGTTTTACACATTGCTCTATGTATTATTTTACGGCTTTATTGTACAGTGCTTTGGGTACCTTTTTGGTTATTGTAAAGGGCTACACAAATAAAATTTGATTGATTGATTGATTGATTAAATAATAACGCTGGGGAACAATTAAAAAAAAAAATCCTGTTGCGTTAGATTTTTATGCTGATTGAAATGAAAATTGGCATGGTGATTCCAAAATTGCAAGTTTTTTCTCTACAGCTTACCATCCAGATAAGTAAAAATTCAATCAGTGGAATTTTGAATACTGACTGCAATTTTGGAATCAGCATGCCAATTTTCGTTTCAATCAGCATAAAAATCGAACTCAACAGAAGTTGTTGCAAATTGTTCCCCGGTATTTTCTAAGAAAACAAGGACTGTATAGTTCAAAAACTTGACATGGTTGAGAAAATCTAAGATCAGTTTTGGATTCCACATACAAAAACTAATTAAAAACATCTGTCAGACCTGTCTCAACAGAAACTGTGTTCCCCAGTGTGATGTTTAGATTCTAGTGCATGAGAGACAGGCCATGCACCTCGCAACACCACAAGTAGAGTTAAGGAATGTATGCAGGAGTAAATTACACTTAAGTCAAAGAAGTTGTTTATGGTTGGATATGCTTTAAGAACAAATGTTGCAGATGACTTTTTACTCGTACTCGGGTAAAGCCTCCCTGATCTTGAGGTCGGTGATCTCTTTGAAGATTGCTGCAGACTGCACTTCCTCCAGAGGACACATGATGCCGTACTCCTCACATCCATGGGTCTGAACCAGGGGGTCCATCCGGTGAGGGTCGAACATGATGTTGTTGGGTGTCACCAGCAACACCCCACTAACTGCACCCTGAATCAACAAACAGGGGGAGGAATGAGAAAGGGGACTGTCAATACTATAAATAAGGAGATACAAACCCCTTCAACTGATAGATCTTGAAGCTGACTATCAAACACACAAAGAAAACCAAAAAAATAAACCAATCCAACAAGAACTGTAAATGCTCAGTGGAATAATAAACATTGCAAATTCTCCTGCCTGAGACTGTTTTAGTTGTTCATTAGCACCTCCTAGTGGTTGATTCTTTATTGTTAGTCTTTCCTAAAAACAACTATTTCCAGTACATGCAAACCCAAGACTGAACATGTTTCCAATCCACTGCCATCCTGAAGCTTTTAAACACTATCTGTTTTTTTTCCTGTTATCTATATTATCATCACATTTGTTGAAATTTGGGAGTAGAAAGCTTTGTGAAACTTGTAAGAAAGAAACATTATTATTGGTGATTTGCAAAATATATCAAGCTAATACGAATTAATAAAAGAATACAGCTTACAATTTGTTTCTTTAAAATTTATGTTAAATGCTGCAGTGGGCTACGGCTACTTCGTCACAAAGATACTGAATTTTTCTATTTCAATATTATTTCTGTTTCACTCTTGCTCAATTAATGAATGCACTTTCCTGCATGATCCAGTTTAAAAAGGGGGTGTTTGTTTTTCTAGTTCTCGTGTAGTACTCTTACAGGATTTGCTGACCGAAGGAAAATCCTTGTTTTTCTCTCACTGGTGTTTATTCAGCATTTGTCTAAAGCTGCTGTCACTTAAAGGCTCCCTGCTCCACAAATCCCCTTCACTCTGATTGGTGGGCTCTGTGAAGGCCTGTCAGGGGGGGAACAATGGGCAGACCTTGGTGTTTGAGGCCCACCATGCAATGTGTCATAAAACAGTTAGTAGACCCTTATGTGATGACTCGCTCACTTGTAAAACAGACTGTTTACAGATAGATAGAAGGATTTCTACAGAATATGAAATATGTAGTGGTTTGAAAATCTGCACACATTTACTCTGAACATCCAGCATTGTTTCTCTGTATCCATTTTTAAAACATAGAAAAGCAGATTACACCCTCTTTAAGTGAACCAGTTGGTTAACTTGTTCTCTGTGTTGCACCATCTGTCGCCCCCCTGGCACTGTCGTGGTGAGAAACGGCTGGCCTCGGTCATGAAGATTAAACTCATTTTACACTCTTTGCCCCCATTTCATTTATCTTGGATGATCCAAACACTTGAACCAGCTCTAAACTGGGTCTAGACTGTCTTTTTATGAGGGTGGAAAGTTCCCACTCAAAACTGCTAAGCTTCCTCTTACTTTTCTCCTGACACACTTCTCATGGTCTCTTTGCTGCCCTGGAACAGCTGCTGAGCGAGGTGGAGGAGGAGTATTTAAATTAGGGCAGTGCCACTCACTTTTTTATGATGTTGTGACTGTTTGATGAAGTTTCCAGCTCCGGGAAGACAAATTACATCTAACTAACACACACTGACACTATTACAACTACGACATTGTCTAAGTTTGGAAACATCTTTTTCGTGTTGTGTGTGTGGACAGAGATTTCTTTAGTATTATTTAGCCTGATATTGATTTTACTGCTTTAAATTCCTGTTTGTTTCACTTATTGAGAAAATGGTACATTACTTATATGAAAGTACATTACCATGCCGTCAGTGATGTATTTGCAGTTGATCTTGAGGAACTTCTCTGTTAGGGCCTCCTCTTCCTCTGAGGTGGATGACACCACCCTGGAATGACGCACAGAGGAGAACACCGGCGGGGGAAACACTCCAGGTTTGTTTGGAGTCTGCGAGTCCTGAGGAGAGGAAATAACAATCTTAAGTTTTCAAAATCTATACATTTTCTAATGGTTGGTTTTTAAAGGTTCACATATTCATGCAAAAATGTTTGACACTTTTAGGTCCAATGGAGACTTGTAAGTAATGAACGCTCCTTTGGCAACATGTCCGCCTCATTTCTGTAATGAGATTGGCTGGAACTGGCTCTGGCCCATATCATGGGAGACTTATATATCAAGGAAAGTATCATTCATGCTGAAAAATGTAATGCAAGGTTTACCCAATCCCATCATATTCAATCACTCAGATTCAGATTCAGCTTCACTTTATTCGCTATTGCACGTTTCAGAGCAACAGAATTTACATTTCAGTTGCATCTCATCCAAGAAACATAAAAAAGGCAGAGACACATAACAGGGGAAGGAGAGGAGCGGAAGAACTGTTGGTCGCCAGTGAGCGCAGCGCCCCGTTTCATTAGAAGGAAAAAGAGTACAAGAGGAAAGAGGAGGGAAAAAAGTAAATACCAGACTATTTCCTTATTATTTGTCAATGGTAGATAGTGCAGGTTTCAGATTTCATTTTTTGAAGTTTAAGACTCCACATGCTGTACTGCCCTGAATTGAGTCCTGATTTGTCATTTATTTAAGAACATTTTGTGCATCATAGGATTAATGAATTGTTGAACAGCTGAAATACTTCTGAAATTATAATTCAACAACCAGAAACTCAAGAAACCTTCCCTCTGGTTCAAAACATCTCACTTATAATAAAAAGCAGAGCTGAGGCAGCACAATGATAAACATGCACCGAACACAATTTTATTCTTAAAATACGTTTGTTTAGAGCAAATACTTTTCATCAGACAACATATTTTCAGGTTAAACATTTGACATGTTGTTTTTGCATGTTTTCTGTTAAATTGTGGTTTAAAATGATTGTTAACCCATTAAAGTCTGTTTTTATTACCAATTTTTTTTTTTTTTTTTTTACAGCATCCTAGTTTTTCTGGAGTTAGGGCTATAATTGTTTATGTTTAAGCTTCTTAAATTGCTCTTCTATTGTTAACTTACTAGTTATTGGTTTAATAAACTATAGTTTCTCATATAGTATCAACAGGCTTTAATAATGTTATTGCTGCCCTTTTGGAAAGGTCATGAAGCTTTATGAGATTTTTCATCAGTATGATTAAAAATAGATATATGATTTTATAGGCAGTGTGTGATTTATTGCAGAAAAACACTGATAGAAGAAAATAGTGGATTCTGGTTGGTCGATGAACACTAACACCATGGTCTGTAACATATAAATGAGGAGTCAGTCAGCCTGTTTGGCTCATTTATTCTCCTAACAGTAATTGTTACATAATAAGCCGACTGCTGGATGTCAGACTATAATTTATATCTGCTCATTGGAGTCTGAATGAATCATTCATGTGGCTGGTGTAGGCAAAGCACATTCACATCTCTGTTATCTTTCATCTTCACTGTCTGGATTTTTCTTCTTTTCACACTTTCCTTACATTTAAATGCAACTCACTCTTTACATATTCAATGATTTTGTTATCTGACAAATCTGAAGATTTTTACATAACATCAACAACAAGTCATTCCTGTTTCTCTCTCCAACTATCAAAGGATGTAGGTTCAACCTCCTCTCACCAAGCCGGGGCCGGGGTGAGGAGGGCAGCAGGTGTGGTGGATGTAAAGCATTGTTTGATGTGGAAAAATAACCAACACATGGCAGGTCAGCAACATCCACTGCTGGGGCTATAAAATGCATATGTTGTAATTGTATATGACGCAAAGCCTGTGTTGAGGGTGAATCCTCCTTCCTCCAGCATCTACATCCTGGTTGTGGGTGATGAAGTGTTTTTTTGTGATCATTTTTCAAAGAAAACTTTACTCTGTGAATCGAATATTTTGCAGCAGCATCACTGGTGTTTCCTTCATGCATAATGAATTGCTTATTAAATGCTTGGTTTGATGTGAGCTAAAATTACATCAACAGTCCGGGAAAATAAAATGAGTTGAGGGAATACTTACTGTAGTTATTATTAAAGCCAAGAAGCAGTGTTATTTCTGCTTTTGTAGCTGTGCTGTGGTAAACATGCTGTTCTACTCGCAGAGTTTTTCCCACTCATAACTGACCCACCGGGGAGGACTGACTGAAATCTGTCTGAGGGCCTCCACATAGGCAAATGTCTGACTTTAGGAAGATTATGTAGGATGGCTGTTGAGCTGGATGACTCAACAACTCTGCAGTCAGAGATTCTGAATGACAATAAAAGCAACTCAAAAAGAAAGAGTTTGTAAAGCCACAATGGACGAATCAGTCACAATGATGCAAACGGAGTTAAAGACTGGAAGACAGGTGAAGGAGAAATCACTCTGGGTGTTCCGACAGAGGGCTAAAAAAAGCTCAGGGAAGGGAAATTAAAAGCAATGAGCAGCTTACAGAGGAGAGCACCAGTCCATAACAACTGTCTGGTGTCCTCCTGACACCCACCCCCACTCCTCCTCATGTCTGTCTCCTGGCACTGTTGACAAACAGCCTGCAGCTACTGACCCACACCTACACAAGGAGCACAGACTCTGGCAGCCTGGAAAGGCCCAATCTGTTAGGGCTGAAAACAGCACCCTTTAAAGAAATAACAAAGAGAGAAGAGATGGGACTAAAAATTCAAGAACATTCTTAAAAAAGCACAAGGATGAATCCCTCATCCATTGGAGCAGCTGTTGTTGATGAATTTCAGTCTCAGATTACATCACCTTAAAGGATGAAACAAGACCCCGTCACTTTGCTGCTGTGTGCTGCTCACCCTGTCAGTGTTACAGTCTGTCATACCAACCTGTACACTGTGAATGAACCTCTACCTAAAACACCTCTTTAAACTCATGAGCAGAGCTGATATACGAAGATTGCATGGAGTTACTCCCTCAGTCACATTCATTAACAACACCATCACCCAGATTCTCTCAAATCTGGTACAACAGACGCAAAGTGTTTGTCTTCAATAGAGAAGCTTCCATCACACTTTCCATTCTTCCCATGAAAGAGAAGAGAGACGCCAACTTGCCGTCTATTGACTTCGAGCTCATGTTACCTACGCATAGACCCCATTCATTATCCTGTGTCAGGGTGTCAAATGTTGCAAAAAGCAACAATAAAAAATAAAATGTATACAACAGAAATCTTTTGTAAATCTTCATAAATTTATCAACTATATTTGAATATTTTGCTGTGGTGTGGGAGGATCAATAGCAGACAGACAACTTTAAATGACAAGTAAACAGAAAGAGAAGTTGGTCTTTGTATTTGTCTGCCAACAGTGGCATATTGTCAAGTGTTGACAATCTGTCCATTTATTTATCTTTCCCTGCAAAAAGATGGTGAAAAATACCTTTGGCTCACTGTCTCCATCGTTTCATTTCACCAAATCACAGCTCAAGCTCTCTGAAAATCTCTGTCTGACAAACCAGAAAAATGAACAACCACTACAACACATTTTCTCTGTAGGAAACAAAATGAGTGTAATTTTCATAAAAACATAACAATGTTCAGGAAATCTTACAGACTGCAGGTAGATAGGTCTTTGAAAACATTTTCTTTGTCTAATGAGCGGTTCTTCATTCATGACAAATACTTGATATCCAACTCAGTTTTAAGACAATCTCACCAACAACTGACCACAATGACTCTTCTTTGTGTAATTCAAGTATTTTGGCTGGAAATTCAGTTTCTTTTGAAAAAAACGAAAACAGACAAACGTGTGTTTGTGCATCCTGTTGTGTTCCTTTCAAAGACTTTCTTTTTCAATGGGAGGGGAATAGAATAGTGCTTGATAAAAAGTGACACCATTTCAAATAGTGTTAAAAGCGATATCTCCCCAGCATGTGTGACCTAAGGAGGGGGAGAAAGTGTAAGAAAGTGGACGAACATCTGCTGCACTCCAGAGACAAAGACAGAAAAACCTGTACTGATGTCACTAACCGAGCAAGGATCAGCTGAGGTGTGTGAGAGGAGAGGGGCTTTTCTCTGAGAGTTTTCATCAAACACAGATAAACAAAAAAATGCCACGAAAGCAGTCCCCTGCAGGCAGCTGTGTGAAGGGCAGGACACTGACGATAAGGTCAGGAACCAGGTGCAGAAGTGGTATGTGCCAGCCGCCGAGGAAGAACTGAAATCAAAATCCTTTAGTGTCAAAGCAGCATTTCCCTCACCTAGCTGAAGAAAAATATGACATATAAATCGTGGCTTCTCTCCAGCATGGTGTTTATAAATATACATACACACAGCTTTGACCTTGATAGTCGCACATGCTGTATCAGAAATCCTCCAGAGCTCCACCTTCTGGTCATTGTCTTCTCTGCAGGAGCGAGCACACATGGGTTGGGATTGATCCAGTGACAGAGACTGAGACTCCAGCACAGTCTGTGCTGTTATCACCTCGCGTTTAGTCTCAGGACATGCAACATTTTGATGAGCCGCTGATGAGATGCTGAATGAGTCAGATTGAAAAACAAAACACAGCACATACAGGTTTTTTTTTTAATCGAGCAGGTAAACCGGCTCTGTGCTGACCAACTAACTGTCCTCACAGATGACCAGAGAGCAAGTCTGCCAGCGAGGCAGCCGCTGCCAAAAAACTACCAAAGCAAGACTGTTAGCCAGCTACCCATGATGGCACACACACACAAACACACACAAACGCGCACAGTAATCCACACAGCAATGCCAAGATCTGTGCCTACAGTATGTGTTTCTTTTTGCTGCCAATAACACAGGGCTTGAAGGCAGGATGAGAGCATTAAGAGTCTTCAGAGCTACCTTATCTGGCCTTTGGATTAACCAAAGACTCACAGAAAAAGGAGATACATCAGGAGAAACAATCACATTCTTTATCTATTTACCCAAACACAGGAAGTGTTGTGCAGAGTAATATGGTGCTTTGATGTAAACATTAGCATCTTATCATAAATGAAGATAATGAAATAGTTCAACATTCACTATGGGCTACTCAAGAAAACTAGTCACATCTAATCTTGATTTATTTTGTGGAAACTAATAACTGTTTTTTTTCATTCAAGGTTTTTGCTTTTTAATTTTGATAATCAAGACTTTCAGTTCTCGTAAATGCAAAAACACTAGCCCCAGTAAATCCCTCGTCAGACAGAATGAATACCCTGCCTCATCAGAACATGAAACCAGTCATAGGACGACAGCTGGCTTCACAGTTGTCCAGAAGACGATCATCAACACCTTCCACAAGCAGAATTTACATTAGCTGTAACCAGCTTCTGGTCAGTCTCAATTGCATCAGCCGAAATGTCCAGTGGGGAAAGAAATACCAAATAAAAAGTACTTTAATAATCTGATATAAGATCAGGTATCTCTTATCTGAGAAACACAAGCAGCATTTGTTCAGGCTGCGGCAGCACAGAGAGAAAACTCTGACCTCAATGTTCAACAGAACAGCTGGAAAAACACTTCCTAACTACAACTGTGTGAGGAGGACAGTAATAAAAAGGATTTCCCTGATCAATAAGGATTTATGATCAGCTGAGGTGAAGATGGTGGATGTGAATCAACAAGCACAAGAGCTCAGCCCTGGTCTGCGTCAGCCTTCTACAAGTTTATCAAATGTAAAAAAAAATCTACGTCACACTCAAGTAATGGAATGAAATAAAGACAAAAATCTTAAGTCACGGAAAGTCGAGAGAACTTTGTGTTTCAATCGACTGACAAACTTTATGGAGATGCACAAAACTACCACCAGATTATTCACTAACCATGAAACTACTGCACCTAACACTGACCACCTGACCTGAACTCCAGAGAGAGAGTGTGAAGTATTTGTTGGGAAGAGATGAGAAAAAAAAAAACCAGAATACAGACTGGCAAAGTGACTCTTTACAGCAAATTTCTCTTTAAAGAAAATACCATAGAAAAATGTACAGTCACAGCAGAAAAAAAGAAGGTGTATCATAAAAACATTACAATAAGAACATAGAAATAGAGCTGTAAATTTCAGCCTTGTCAGCAACCACCAACACAGGGAGCTAAAATTAAATTACTGACCTAATTTGATTTGAATTAGATTTATTTAGTAAATTCATTTATGTATTTTACTGAATTAGTCTTCCATTCCCTTTCATCTCTGAACAGAAAAATGTGTTGCAGAGGTTTTACGCTACTCATGGTTAATTTCTGACTTCTCAGAGAATTCTAGTTTTTCACCTTCTGTTCAAAAAAGTGAGGACCATAAGACTCACTCAGAAAAAAAGAGTTAAAGCTAGAGAAGATGATGTTTAATGGTTTTCTCATTAAAATGACACGTGGTCTGATAAAAGTGTTTATCATTGCACATATATTTGTAACTCTATAAATTCAAAAATGTTTTTGAGTCAGTTTTAAGCTGCCAATCCAACACCAATGTCAAAAAGACTGTGTTCACGTTATACAGCTTATGGTTCTGACACTTCTAGAGTTAAAACGAGGACACGATAAAGACGTGTCTGTTTAGTGCCTGTGTTTTAAGGTTAAACTAGCTATCATACCTGTTTTTAAAAGATTTTCAAACACAGCGACAGTGACTTGTTATGCAAAGATGAGAGGGTTTTCTGAGGTAAAACAAATGTGAAATGAGGAAACATGTCCTCCTCTGAACAGACTCCCTCTGCCTTGAGTTACTGCCGTCTGCCTGCTTGTTGTGAGAGCTATCAGCTCCGTGCACTCGTCGCAAGATATCAGATACAGCATCACTTTTGGAGCTAAAATCCCCTGCAGTCACAGCCTCTCTCTGATCTTCACTCATTGAGAGCTGCAGTTTTCACAGGCGTGGCCTTAATAGATAACAGTAAAATTAACAGAGCCTTTCCTCTGACAGCAGCTGAAGA
>RPOG01007863.1:0-16365 GCA_008086565.1 Thalassoma bifasciatum | reverse complement strand
TGTGTGTGTGTGTGTGTGTGTGTGTGTGTGTGTGTGTGTGTGTGTGTGTGTGTGTGTGTGTGTGTGTGTGTGTGTGTGTGTGTGTGTGTGTGTGTGTGTGTGTGTGTGTGTGTGTGTGTTTCAAGGGGGAGTAAAGTTCTGGAAGAAAAAAGTCACCATGACTTGTCCATGGAAAGGGAAGTGGTATGTGAAAGGCAATCCCACTGCCTTGCCCTCAGACCCTACCAAGGACACACATACGCTTGAGGTTGACTATGACAACACCAAGAAAGAATATTACTGCACCTATGGCGATAAAAAATATCAGTTCTATGTGCAGGGAAAAGGTGAGTACAAAATGGTTCCCCTTGACTTTACCATCAGATCTCTGTGTGTTATTATGTGTAATCTTAACTGAGCTGTCACTCATCTGTCTGTTTGTCTCTATCTCCCAGTGTGTGAAAACTGTTTTGAGCTGGAGGCAACTACATTTTTGTTTGCTCTCGCTGTGGACATGGTCCTCACGGTGGCTGTGATGTTTATCATCTACTACCTGACCAAGAAGAAAAGCCCTGATGAATCATCTTCTGCCTCCAATGGTAAAACAGCATATAAGCAAATAACAGTGAAAACTAAATGAATCAAAAGTGTTTCCAGAATGATCTATCTGTAGCTCAAAGGTGTGATTTCTTGCATGTTTTTATGCAAATTTGATGTCATTTGGAGGGAGGGACTAATGCATCTGCATGATGGAGTCTTTTAATCATCATTTTCTTTTCTCATCAAAACTGAGATCACCCACATGGAGTTTTACCATTCAGAGGAGATAATGTGTCAAAAACTCTGTAAAGAAAAAAGGAAGATGGAAGTTTCTTCAGTGTCCTCTTGAGGCTTGGGGGGGTTTCTTATTATTTCTGTAGACATTAAAGTTGAAGTTTTGCATGACTAGAGGCTAGACTAACAGGCAGGGACACTGTAGCTGTAAGCAAGGAGGCTAAAGGTTTTACCCAAACTCCACCTCTTCACCTCTTCTGAGGCTGACAGAAAGTTAGGTTGAGACAGCATTTCCAACATGGCCACCACCATGTCAGTGACTGGTACAACTTAAAAAAAAGAAAAGGAAAAGGAAAATCTGCACCCCTCATTTCATGCGCTGTGGTAAACTTGGAGAATTAAGTTTCTGTGTGTGAAAACAAGCACAAAGCATCTTTTAGCCATGACTGTACGAACAAATGATCACACATTTTCTGTCATCATTTTACAGCGTCTCGCTCAGGTCGCCCTCCACCTACTCCAAATCCTGACTATGAGGTATGTAATACATATACATTATACAAATATATAAAACTTTGTCATTACACTCAATTTGGGCGCCGTCACACTGGCCACTCAAACCTGTTGAGTCTGCTGACTCCATGATGAAGCGTCTGTTTACATGACGCTGTCTCATCAGGGTTGGCAAAATTGAGAAAACAGTGTTACAACTTCAATCAATATTTCACTCAAGTTAAGTCAATTTCGATCAACACAGCCCTCTAATACCCCCGCCATTGATTAAACTGATTGTCAAAAGCAGCAGTCATGATGATAATACGTCATGGATAATGCATCATGTATGGACCGTGGCTGCATGCTTTAGGTGTTAAGGCACTGCATGATCTGCCATTCGTTTTGTGACCATGTTTTAAAATGTACTTGCCACTATTTTTTACGCTTTTTCTGACTGGATACATTTTCTCTTTGTAATAATCACTTCCTCTCTTCCCTAAGTTCATGCTCATTTTTGTCATCAAGAGTTTCTAGTTCAAGAATGAAAAAGAGATTATCAGCAATGAGACTGGGTCATTTTTATTTTAATGAATTTTAACACCCGTGTTTGAGTTGGATTTTCTGTTGAAAAAGTTGATTCAGCACAAACCCTGTAGCATCTATGTTTTAGAGCTTAGCTGATAAAAATTGGCAGTGAAACAGCATTGATCAAGCATGAAAGGTTTTTTTTTTTTCTGTAAATCATTTATTGTCAGGTTTTCATCATTCTCCATTTATATTCTTGACTCCTTGCTGACACAGTGGCAGGATTATTGGTGCTGGTCATTAGTTTTATCAGTGTCATGTTATGGCTGATTGTTTTACATAACTTCATTCTATTCATTGTATTCATTTAATTAAGCTACAAATGCTATCTTTTGCAAAAGTCACATCTTGACAACTGTGGGTGTTGGCGCTCATGGGAAATGCAGTTTTCATCCTACAGAGCGCTGCTGACTTCGTCCACAGGGGTTTCCAGAATGAACACAACACCAAAACTCCTAACAGAGTTTTTGATCAAACTTACGTCTGTATCCATCAAAAATGTTATGAGAACACAAGAATGAAGCTTTATCTGGTTAATTTAGCCTTAGCATGAGGAGCTGAAGCTGTCTGAGGGTCCAAAGTGGTTTTGCTTTCCAGCTGGATGTTGACATCTGACAACTGATTATGACCTGTGCATTAAAGAGACCAATGACTGCAATAAAGCTAACGCTCTTTCTGTTGTATATTTGCAGGCTTTAAACCCTAACACTCAGAACCAGGATCCGTACTCTCGGTTGACGTGAGGTTACTGTTGACCTGTGGCTGAACAACAACTTATGTCTTCAGCAATCATCCTCCGCGACTTTTTTTGGGTTGAAACTTCATATTGTGAAGGTCAGATTGAAAAACAATGATGTTTTAGTACCACTTCTTTTACTGTAAATATGAAAAGCATTGCTGTTTATGCAACAGATAATTTAAATGATTGCTGTCTGTATGTTGGTTTGCAGGTCCTCAACCTGCAGTTATTTATACAGGCATGTGGAAATACATTGTGTAGCTTGGCTCATTTCAGAAAATAATTATAAGAATATGTAAATTTGATTGTACATTTGAATATTTAAATTTCAAAAGCAATAGAAAAGCATCACTTTAAAAATTGCCGTAATAAAAGTCCAACACTTTAATATCTTATGCAGTCTGAAGGTGTTACACAGGAGTAATTAATTTGCAGTAACTGATAATAAACAAAAGTACTGCCTGTTGTCTGCCTGACTTTGCACTGAGTTAAAAAAAAAGTCACATCACGGTTCAGGGCCTGTGTCCACTAACAGCATTTTTCCTGCACTGTCAGGTCTTTTTTCTAAGCAAATTTAAAGCAGCTTGGCATCTTATCCACCCAGGATTAATAATATGAAATAGTTCTGTGAGTCAAATCAGTCTGTCAGTCGAATTAGTCTAAATTAGCTTCAGCTTCAAATACTGATTCTGCTGACAACAATGACCAGACTGATGTGTTCAATGGTATAATTAGACACAATCTTTTTTTTTTTTTTTTTTTTTTTTTTAATCTCACTTTATCCTGATACAAATTCAGTGGCTTGACAGTGATAAGTGTTCTACGCACAAAACAGCTCTTTGTGTCATTTGCTTTGTTTTTTTTGTTTTTGTTTTTTTGCTCTACCCTGGGCATCCTTAGCTGGTAATTCAGGGTCCTCTCCTCATAGTGGTTTAACATTTTCTTTGTCCCATGGATCATCAGACTCCTTGAATCTGTTTGTATTATTGTGCAGAAAAATTTAGAAAGAAGTAATGATGGACAACTTTCAAATTGTGTAAACTTGCATCAGTAAGAATCTAAAACTAAAGCTGTTAATGCTGGACTGTCAGTGGACACAGGCCCTGATAGATATAATTTGTATTGTTGTACTGATGTAACTCTGGTGGCTAAAAGTGACTAAATGTTTTCTTTTAATGTTAATTTAGAGTCCACTTTACCTCAAAGGTCTTTTTTATTCTTTGGTTTAATCTTATACAAAAATTCTGACACAAAATTTTCCTTTCCTTTTGAATTTCCTGTGGATCTGGTGTTATTTCATTTAAAATTAAGATTGTAGTGATCTCGTTGCTTTGTACATGTTTCTTGTAAATAATCTAGTCTCATCATAAATTGATCAACATCTAATAATCCTCCTTAAATTTATGATTCACAGAACAGAGTTTGCTTTCATCTTGAAATTTGTCAGAAATAAATATTTCTGAAGTCTTAACTACGATGGTAACTAGAAAAGTATTTTGTTAGAAATAGTATGGTTTCGATTTTATTTAATCAGGACAGCAGCGCATAAAAATTCAGCGTAAGACTTGTAAAATCCTTTTCCTTTTGGTTGGATTGCCTGTGTTTGTCTAATAAAGTGTCCATTGAGTATGGTAATATATAAACTGTAAATGACTCTGTTGATTTCACATTAATATTGTATAATATAAGTTTAAATAGTCATATTTCAAATAGTTGTGCTAGTTTAACAGTGTGCATATTTTACATTGCATTGTAAAAAAGCATTTCAGGTAGTATTGAATTAAGCTCTTTAGCTTACTGACTGTTTTTGCTCTTTGAAAGCTGCCTTAAACTTCTACTTACTGTAATGGGGGAAACATGTGTTACTAATAAATGAACCACAATCATCACTGTTCTCATTTCTTTCATTGCCTCTGGTTGGAAACGATACTTTGCGGATGATGAGCCTGTATGAAACGCGCAGCAGTTTCAAAGCCGCAGCTCATACTGACTGCACCTGCATTCACACCATCACCATCAGCGTGCCTCCACCTTTGGTTCTGACTTCTGACAGATTCTGTGCTCTTCATGGAAATATGTGACATTTCTTGGTGCATAAATGTGGAGTATCTTTATTTCATCTATTGGGTGTGGAAATAAGTCATGTTTTTCTCCGCTTTGTTTGTCCAACTGAACCTTTTTTTTGCAACCTTTCTGATCTTTGGTGGCAAAAAATAGTGAACAAAACTGTGCTGAAGTTACTACACAGCCATGCAAAATACCTTGAAAGAGACTATTTTGGCAACAACAGCAAAAATAAATGGTACAAATAAAAAAAAACCCAATTCCAATGAAGTTGGGATATTGTGTAAAGTTTAAATAAAAACAGAATACAATGATTTGCAAAACCTCTTCAACCTTTACTCAATTGCATTCACCACAAAGACAAGATATTTAATGTCCAAACTGATAAACTTTATTATTTTTGTGCAAATATTTGCTCATTTTGTAATGGATGCCTGCAACATGTTCCAAAAACGCTGGGACAGGTTCATGTTTTCCATTGTGATGCATCACCTTTCCTTCTAACAACACTCATTAAGTGTTTGTGAACTGATGACACTGATTCTTGAAGCTTTGGAGCTAAATTCTTTCAAATTCTTATCTGATGTACATCTTCAGTTGTTCAACAGTTGTTGATGTATTTTGCGTCATAATGCGCCACACATTTTCAGTGGGTAAGAGGTCAGACTATCTGCACCCTTTTACTATGAAGTCACACTGTTGTAACAGGTGAAGAATGTGTCTTGTTTCATTGTCTTGCTGAAATAATCAGGGACGTCCCTGACAAAGATGTTGCTTAGATGGCAGCATGTGTTGCTCCAAAACCTGTTTGTACCTTTCAGTAATGAAGGTGCCATCACAGATGTGTGAGTTGTTCATGTCATGGGCACTTACACACCCCGATACCATCACAGATGCTGCTTTTGAACTTTGCGCTGGAAATAATCTGGATGGTATTTTTCCTCTTTTGCCTCGATGACACCACGTCCATGATTTCCAAAAAAAGTTTAAAATGTGGATGCATCAGACCACAGCAGACTTTTCCTCTTTGTCTCAGTCCATTTCAAATGAGCTCAGACCCAGAAGAGGCAGCGGCGTTTCTGGATGTTGTTGATGTATGACTTTGTCTTTGCATGGTAGAGTTTGAACTGTCACTTATAGATGTAGTGATGAACTGTGTTAACTGACAATGGTTTTCTGAAGTGTTCCTGAGCCCACGCAGTACAATCCTTTACACAATGATGTTGGTTTTTAATGCCTGACGGGTCAAAGGTCACGGGTGTTCAATGTTGGTTTTCAACTTTGCTGCTTACGTGTAGAGATTTCTCCAGATTCTATAAATTTTCTGATTATACTATGTACTGTTGATGATGGAATCCTTAAATTCCTTGAAAGTGAACGTCAACGTAAACTGTTGGACAATTTTTTCACGCATTTGTTTCACTGTCTTTGCTTGTGAATGGCTGAGTCTTTAGGGGATGCTCCTTTTATACCCAACCATGACACTCATCTGTTTCCAATGATCCACTTCACCTGTGGGATGATCCAAACAAGTTTTCTTTGAGCATTCATCAACTTTACCAGTCTTTTGTTGCCCCTGTCTCAGCTTTTTTGAAACGTGTTGCAGGCATTAAATTCAAAATGACCAAAAATGTGCACAAAAATAATCAAGTTCATCAGTTTGAACATGAAATATCTTTTCTTTGTGGCTTATTTATTAAAATAGAGGTTAAAGAGGATTTGCAAATCATTGTATTATGTTATTTACATTTCACTCAACGCCCCAACTACACTGGAATTGGGGTTAGTATAAAGATGCTGGTAAAACAAAATGTTTCTGATACTGACTGCATAACTTCCTGGCACTGTTCATGATTACACTATTATAGTTGGAAATAAAAACAAGGGAACATGACGTGTTATTTCTATTAGTGCAGGCTTTTATATAAAATAAAACTATGACACAATCCAACTCAGAGGTGTTAAGTTTCGTGGAAATACGCCTACACTTACTACTCAGTTCTCTGCGTTTGCTTTGTTTGTGTGTGTGTGTGTATGTGTGTGTGTGTGTGTGTGTGTGTGTGTGTGTGTGTGTGTGTGTGTGTGTGAGAGAGAGAGAGAGAGAGACAAAGAGATAAAATGGGGGAGGGGATGAATAACGTGCTCCTCTACCTGATTGTCATAGAGTTAAGACTCACTGTTCCCACGCACACATCCACATCTGCTCCACGTGTACATAAGTTTGTGTGAGCGAGCATCCGTGCACGACAGCACACATCATTGCTGTGGTAAACAAACACACGAGTAACAGAGCGAGAGCACGGAAGCCTGTGAGTTGGTGGGTGTTTGTGTCTCTGCGTTATCGGACTGATCAGGGTTGTGTCTTTAAGCCGAGCTGTCTAAACTTCCATGTTTGATCTCTGGTCTTCCTCAGGAAGAAAACTGCAGTTTGTAACAGAGACTCTGAGATCTGATCAAAGAATTAAAGCTGTAAGATTATCTGACAACGAGAGACTTCAGCAGAAGTTTCTCTCCTCCTCCTCTTCCTCCTCGTTGTCTTTGTAACTATTTTAGCTTCCCTGTGTCTCCTACCTTTCTCTCTGTGCTGCTTCTCACTATTGTTGTATGTTTTTTTTTATATCCCTGCTCTGTATTTCCAATATTCTTACACTTTAACTTAGGCGAGATATACTGAAATAAACTCTTCCAGATAGAAGTGAAATACAGTAGCAGGAGAAAGTGTTGGTGTAACTTTACAGATTAAGTTTTAGCTGGATATGAGACAGACAAACTTATTTTCTTAATGACTTCATTATAGCCAAAGCAGAAAATGAGACCATTAGAAGAAAAAAGACCTTTGCTGCGTCATTATTCAGCTCAGCACAGAAATCTGAATTTACATTTCTCTAAGGGGAAAGTCCCACATGACAGGGGTGTCCCCAGACTTTCTGGCATCTCCATCCAGTTCACTGATTTTCAGGTACAATATACACTACCTGGCCAAAAGAAAAATCACCATAAAAGAAAGGTCACACACCAATATTCAGTTAGACTGCCTTAAACTTTGAATACAGCACATATTCACTGTGGCACTGTTTCAATAAGCTTCGGCAATGTCAAAAAATGTATTTCCATCCAGTGTGTCATTCATTTTCCACCAAGATCTTGATTGATGATGGTAGAGTCTGACCACTGCACAAAGTCTTCTCCAGCACATCCCAAAGATTCTCAATGGGGTTAAGGTCTGGACTCTGTGGAGGTCAATCCATGTGTGAAAAAGATGTCTCATGCTCCCTGAACCACTCTTTCACTATTTGAGCCCCATGAATCCTGGCATTGTCATCCTGGAATATGCTCGTGCCATTAGTGAAGAAAAAAATCCATTGATGGAAGAGTCTGGTCATTCAGTATATTCAGGTAGTCAGCTGACCTCTTTCTATGGGAACATGATGTTGCTGAACCTGGACCTGAGCAACTGCAGCAACAAAAGATCATTAGGCACTAGGCATGATGGGTGCATCACTTCACCTGCCTCTTTTCTTTACCTGATGCGCCCAAGATGATAGTTCCTGTGTTTATGACAAATTCCCATTTAAGATGCAGTAAGATCATGAAGACCCTGATGTAAACCTTCATCTCTAAAACACTTGAGGATATAGTTTCCATTTAGTGTGGTTTTTATCTAAGGCTAGTTCTTTTTTATACTAGCCTTAGATAAAAACATTGTTATCAGACCCTTGTCTGGGAATCTGACAGCAGCCTGTTAGCTTTGCATTAACACTTGGAAACGTAAAATCTTTTTCTGACTTTGTCCAAAAGAAGTGTTTAATATATCCATCAAAACCTTTTAACGTTATATATACTGCTCAATTTTTTTTAAAGTTTCCTTCCAGTTTATAATAATGCGTCAGACAGTTCTTAAATTAGTTTTAGTAGTTTCTGCATCAGTCTCCTTAGATGTTTTCTCTGCTTGATGCCAATGATTTGATCCTTCTGAAACAGACTAACATCTTTTCCACGACCACAGGATGTGTCTTTCTCCATGTTTTTTTTAAGAAATGAGAAGTTACTCATTGCATCAGCTGGGTTAAATAACTTGTTTCCAGCTGAAAGATAATCACCCATGCAGCAACTATCCAGAATTATAGCCGACCTAAAACAGACACTTTTGCAAATGGCCTCATGATTGGAAGTTTTCTGAAGCATCGTGGTCATTGTTGTCATCAAAAACAGCGAGCTGATCTGGTGCTGCTGCAGTTGGTCAGCTCTTATTCACCCTGTTTTGTCTGAACCCATCATTTCTACCATTTGAAACACTGCAGCTTTGTACCAACCAGAAGTGAAGTTAGAAATTGTGATTACATTTCTCAGACCTGGACTTAGACTGAAGCTTGGTTTATGCTTGACACGTTTGTGAGGTCCACACAGTCCGAGCGGCTGGGTGCAGATGAATGATATCATTTTAGCAGCTCCACCCCCCTTTATGTTGTCACTTCCACATGGACAATTTCTTCATTGCGCACCTCCAAAAATGTGTTGCTACTGGACACAGATGCATGGACAACATGGCAGACTAACAGGCTCAGTGTTTCTAAAGTGCAAAAATACATGCATAATACATTTCATCATACCACTTCCTTTCATCAACTGGCATATTGTTGGGGGGGGGGTATTGTAAAGCAGTGGAAACAAATGCAAACTTCTTCTTCTCTTGCTTAGTTCTCTGATTGTTGTGTCTTTGCAGTACACCACCTCTTGCAGTTTGGATTCAAACGCTGCTCAGAGTAATAAGAAGTATAAAAGCCACAAACGTTCTCTCGTGCTGATTGCACTTGTTTAATTTCTGTGTGGAAACAGAATGCAGTATATTTCACACGTATATTTCACAACAGTTCAGAGGTGTTCTGTCATTCATTGATTAATCATCAACCACCAATTGATGTTCATCACCCAAACATTTCACCTGCCCTGACCTTCCTTTCCTTCTAACAGTTGTTGTATAATATACGATGTAACATTCTGAATATAACATAGTATGCTGTACACTTTGAAAAAGCAACTAGAAAACACCGGAGGGCCACAATCACCAAGTATAATCAAGGCTTAAGACAAGAAATCACATTTTGAGGTCATATTTTCTTTTTTAAATTAACAGCATCTGAAGAATCTGAGGAATCTGCAGAATTGTCGCCCAACTCCAGCCCACTATCTGCCAAAAGTATATTTTTCAAGGATTCAAGGATTCAAGGAGTTTTATTGTCATACAACCCATGTAAAACATGGGTGGGACGAAATTAGGTTACCCTGGTCCTGGAGCAAGCCCAATCATAGAAATGAGAATAATGAGAATAATAAATATAAATATATACAAATATACAATAAAAAAAGAGAATAAAAGTAGAACACAATCAACTAGCTTTTTTAACAAATAGACAGACTAAAATAATTAACTGTGCAAAAAATTGCAGTGTGCATTTGTCGGGGGGGCACTAAAGGGGACCACCAGAGTTCAACAGTCTCACAGCTTCAGGAAAGAAGCTGTTCCTCAGTCTGGTCGTCCTGCTCTTGATGCTCTGCAGCCTCCTGCCTGAGGGGAGAGGGACAAACAGAGCATGTGCGGGATGGGTGGGGTCTTTCATGATGCAGGAGGCCCGTTTCCTGCATCTGGATCTAATGCATTTTGAAAGTTCACCAACTACGGTCACCCTAAGAACATTGGTTTCTCATATTAAAAGGATAACACCTCCTTTATAATTCTGTTTAGTGTCATGAATAGCCCCAGTAACCACTGAACACCATAAATTTAGATTTACCATCATTTATTGATAACATTTACATCAAACTACATTTTAATTTCATCAGCACATTTTCAACAGTATTCAATATTGTGGGGGTTTTCATTTTTGTTTTGTTTTTTCATTTTCTCATCAGAACAAAAATAAAAAAGTCTCTTTTGCAAATGTAACAAATTCCCACTCATTAGAAACTATGAATTAAGTATGAACGATTCTGGCTCCAGTACTTCTCCCTGTGGTATGATACTCTATATAAACTGATTCATTCATATTTAATATGAAATATGTTAAATATTTGTTGATGACTGCTGAAGTGAAAGGTTTTAATGCATTAAGATGAAAAAAGTAGAAACACCCATTACTAACTACTTACAGTTTATGTTTGAGTAACAAGTACTTTTGGAAACATCAACAACAAGCAGTTAACGTTTGAAATTCCACTAATCACAGCTGACAGGACAGGACAGTTTGATGAAAAAAGAGCAATATTTATTTCCCTTAACAAAACAGGGTAGAAATATCAAAGAAACTTTGATGGAAAAGCCGAATGGGTTGATTTAAAAGCAGTTATCATTTAACAGCTAAAATACACCGCGTCAGGCGATGTAAACAGGAAGTTATTCAGAGAAACATTTTACAGGCAAGAAAAAAAAAACAGAAGTGGAGCATTACACTATCATACAGAAATATTTACAGTTCCACCGATCTTTTCCTGGAGTCATGAATATGTTCAAAGCTTGGTGAAGGTGGATGTTGAAGGATGAAGACCTCTGTGTTTATCTCCTGTTGGTCAGAACATCGTACGTGTCCTTCTTACCACCTTTGGGCTTCAGGGGCTGAACAGAGAGTTGGTGAAGATGGAGAAAAGTTATCAGTTATAATTCAACTGTTCTGACAGAAGTAAATGTGAGAGAGTTTCTACATTAACTCACCTGGTAGTGGTCATTAACAGCTCTGTGGTTTGGTTCATTAGGGATGAGATGCTGTCTATCAGATCCTGGAGAAACATGTTCATTAACTTAAGACACTCATGTATGATCTCAATCCCAACGGAGATTAGACGTTGTGTAAATCGTAAATAAAAACAGAATGATTTGTAAATCCTGTTCAACCTATATTTAATTGAATACACCACAAGGACAAGATATTTATGGTTAAACTAATAACCTTAATCAATTTTTTTGCAAATGTTCACTCATTTCAATTTTGATACTGCAACAGGTTTCAAAAAGGCTGGGACAGATTCATGTTTCTCACTGTTACATCACCTTTCCTTCTAATAACACTCAGTAAGTGTTTGTGAACTGAGGACACTAACTGTTGAAGCTTTGGAGCTGGAATTCTTTCACATTCTTGTTGATGAACAACTTCAATTGATCAACAGTTTGGGGTCTCCGTAGTGGTATTTTGCGCTTCACAACTTGCCACACATTTTCAATAGGTGACAGGTCTGGACTGCAGGCAGACCTTACTTGGCTGAGCCTTTTGAGGATGCTCCTTTTATACCCAATCATGACAATCACCTGTTTCCAATCAACCTGTTCACCTGTGGAATGATCAGGTTTTCTTTGAGCTTTCATTAACTTACCCAGTCGACCCTGTCCCAGCTTTTTTGGAACGTCAAATTTAAAATGAGAGAATATTAACAAAAAATAACATTTATCTATTCGAACATTCAACATCTTGTCTTAGTGGTGTATTCAATTAAATAAACATTGAAGAGGATTTACAAATACATATATTCTGTTTTTGTTTTACATATTACACAACATGGAAATTGGGTTTTGTACTGCACATATTTCAGAGAACTGGTTATTCTGGTAACTTACGATATCTTAAAAGAGTTCAACAAAAATGTGAAGGACATAGGTTGACATCTGCTGTCAGTTTTTGTTTTTTTTTATTTATATATTTACACCCTTACAGTATTTACTCACAAACTTAACCACTAAACTTCAAATACTGTGTCAAAATTTCAGGAAGCCATCGCAACAAAATTTCATTCCAAATGCACAGCTGTGTAATTTTTGTACTGACAATTATCTAGGTCTAAGTCAGTAAGTAAATGAGTTCCTCTGCACCAGGCCAGTGTAGCTGAGTACAAAATATGCACTTGGAATTTTGGCTGGATTTCTTTAAAAATCATTTTGGATCCTTTTTTATTTTTCCATGCTACATTGTTACATTATAAGCTTTTTGACTCACTAATACTGACAATCTTTGTAGGTCATAGACTTACTTTTCTTTTCCATTGTGGCTGTACTGAGCTGGCCCTGGGAAGCAATGAGGTAGACGGCCACACCGATCACAATAGTGGCCACCACGTTTCCAATGGCCAGACCCACAATCGATGACGTATCAAGCTCAATGCAGTTCTCACACTCTACGCACACACACACACACACACACACACACACACACACACACACACACAATATTTTCAACATCCAACATTTACCTTGTGTTTATATATATGTTTATATATTGATGTACTACATTCTAATAACTCAAGTTTTCATTTGTCGGACTTACTTCGAAATTTTACATAGATTTTCCTTCCTTCCGTCTCTGATCCACCTTCCAGACACGTATACTCCCCTGAGCTTTCATCTTCGTATGGAATTTCCAAGGATTTTTTAGATTCCCCCCCCCTCGAGGCCGGAGGCTTCATTTTGTTCTCATTCCCACAAGACAGCATAAAGCCACTAGCGGTTTTAGCTACATTTATCTCAGAGTCTGTGAAAGAAAAAGAAACAATCGAATTTTAATAATAAATAATCCAACAGATATACTTAACACTCTGTCATCAAAATTAATTTACAGGGGGTTGGATTTGCATCAATATGATGTTGAATGTGTTGATTATGCATTTGCCATACATTTTATGTTCGATTTTAAGCGTACTTTGGGTGAGACAAAAATGATTTTAAGGCGTCAAATGATTCTCTGTCATTATTTTAATGCATATCAGCTCAAATTCACTTCCAGACTTTATCAAAGTTAACCTTTCTACAGCTACTCTTTCATTTCCAAAAGAAATGCACATATACTAACAGTCAACACTGATAGTCTAAGAATCAGACAGCATCCATACATCATACATCAGAGTGGTATCATGACAAGATGTTATCAAGTGAGCTCTCATCATGTCATCATGGACGGAGGGGTTGTCATGACAGCTTTGTTGAAATTAAAGTAAAGATGTAGGTGAATAAGTGAAGAGTAATATTCTGCATATTTGTCTGTCAAAAAAAGTAGCGGGATTGCGTTAATAGAGCCTTCAGTTTGTTTGAGATTAATCTACAACTTTGAGTCAAACAACAAAAATGTTGACTTGAAGTTGGTCATGATATTCTCCTCATTCTCGTTTCACGTCATTAAACTAACTTTTCTGGTCGATTCTTACCTGCCAGAGTCCAGGGCAGAAGGAGAAGAACAGGGAGAAGAATCCAGTATTTCATTGTGTCCATGTCTCTGAGTTCTGTCAGTTACAGACAGAAAAGTTTCTGATCACTGCATGAAAAAAGTTGAGATGACAACAGAAACCAGGAAGGACGCCATTTTCTGCTCACTGTCGACCATTTTATTCAGCTCATATTTACAGCCAAATGACGAAGAATTTACTCCGATTTTTGTGGAGGCAATGTTAACTTGGCAACAATTCAAACTCTGATTTTGTATTTAAGTGACGCATATAGCAACTTATTCAATCACTTTATTCAACCACTTTATATAAGATTATCAACACTGAACAGCTTAATCAAAGATAAACTGGAAATATGAAGATATATTGACAAGAAATTCAGATAAAGAGACTGACCTTTGAATAAAAAAGTTGTTGTATCCTTGTTAACAAAACTTGAAGCCCTTCTTTCGCGCAGCCTCTTTGTCTGGGTGTGTGTGTGTGTGCATGTGTGTGTGTTTTTGCACAGGAAGTAAGTGTGATTGGCTCATTTTCAATTACAGCAGGCTTCACTGTTGTTTTCTCTACATCTGATAAAGTCATTGTGTCTGTAACCTCTGTAGCTCAACATTAAATTCTTATTTTTTATGTATTTTTCATTTTGAAACATCATTCTTCTTTGCATGAATTATGAGTAAAATATGCTCCCTGTGTTCCATTTTATTTATTGGACAGCCAAATATTTCCCCAAAGTATGTATGAGGAAGTCATGATGAAAGAGTTAACCCACACCTCAACTTTAAAAATGAGCTCAATCTGGACTGAACAGGACATCAAAAAGCCATACACAAGGCATGGCCGCCTTTTATACTCAGCAGACAAAGATTTGAGTGTGAAAGGTCTGATGAATGATGTAGTGATAAACTTTGTATGTATAATAGAGTAATATAATAATAAGAGTAACGTATAATAAGTTTAAATAAAGACTCATTTCAGGGGTTATCTTGCGTTGCACATTTTAGATTTTGAAACCTGGTGTCAAAGTGAGTTAGTGTGGCTTACGGTGGCCAGGGTACTCAATGTAAATTATGAATTGGATAGGTATGGAGCCTTCTGTCTGTGCCCTGAATTCATGCCTCATGTTTTACTGCACGTTAACATAAAGCGCACAGTTACGGGTCAAACGGAGCAGTACAACCATAAACCAGCTTCAATTCCAACCTGCAGCCCTTGTTTCATGTGGTTTTCTACTCTTTCCACTGTCCTCTCCTTCAGTTAAAGGCATTAAATTCCAAATATTAATGCAGCTGTGAGGTCTTTTTAACACTAGTTTTATTTGTTCAAGATATTTTTTACCATATAATTTGCAAAGAGGTAGTGCTGTTGTTTGATACGTGACAACAAGCAAACTTTGACAGTTTGTACCATGTAGTTTAGTTGCCGGCAACAATTATTGCTTCTCACAGTGAGGTGCTTTGGATGTCATATGTGTGACATCAGTGAATTCTGGTTATGCCCTGTCAGTGCTCATCTACCAACTCCAACCTCACCAAACAGAGCAAACATAACCTGGTTCTTCATTTTATTGATAACTCTCAGGTTTGAACAGATCACTGCAGAATAACTGCTGCATGTGGACAGGAATGAACATTATCACTAAAAGCCCTGACAGACAGTTCAGCTCCTGTTTCCACTGTTACTGCTAAATAAATCACAGAAATTATTTTCAGCAGAGAAAATTTAGAGCTTTCTTCTTACTGCTAAACTTTTTTCAGCAGGTTTGATGTTGTCATAGAGACTATCTGGTCCAACCTGATACTGAAGCTGAGGAACAGCATTTACAAATTGCCTATTTTGGCACTAACAAACTCACTCTAATTTGTTGATTTTGATAAGGCACATATTTAGAGATGAGACATTTTCAAGATCACCCAAAAAGTTTTCACAGTCCCTTTGACTTTTTTTTGTATGTATTTTGCTCGAGCATCATTTGAAGGTTTGATTAAGAAAATCTCTACAGTACTAGTTTCATTATCTTGTAACATTTTAACCTCCTGGTAGAACTTTTTCCTCTCAAACTTTTTCTGCTCCTCATCCAGGATTTGAAGACTTATTCCTTTTGATGTAAGGGCACACTTTCAAAGATTTATTTTAGGAGTTGTGTGATATTTCACAGCATTGGTGGGGAAACTAGAGCCTTAATATAAGTTTTTTTATTCTTTTGAAAATCTCATCAGTGTTATATGGTATACAAATGAAATGAATCAAAGTATTTTTTTTTTAAATTCAGCAAACCCCCCCCCCCCCCCCCCCCCCCCCCCACACACACACACACACACACTCTCTCAAATGGTTGCAATGATGCAATGCTGCCATTTATTTTGTCTGAGGGGCTTTAACATTTCCCCAGAGCCATCAACAGACATCCATGAAGAAAAATCTGCATCTGAACTGGATTTATATCATCTGAGTGTTCGCTGAAATAATTAATACTTGCACTATTGTTGCTTTGGGAGACGTGCAGAGCAGCTCTATCTCATAAAACAAATAGG
>RPOG01007858.1:0-16376 GCA_008086565.1 Thalassoma bifasciatum | reverse complement strand
TTGAGCTCGGGTCTAAACATGTCATTGCCTTTATATGTGTATGGTGTTTCTTATCCTACCTCTTTTAGTCATTGTGTTGTCTATCATTTCTGTATTTTAGACTTTTTACTATTGTCATTGTGTCTTGTCCTTTGTGTGTTCCGGTTGCAGCATCAATCTCCCTTGACGGGACAATAAAGTAAATTCTGATTCTGATTCTCTTTGGCCTCTGTCGAGTTGTTTTGGACCGACACAGCCCTCAAACACCCCGCCATTGTTTACAAAGATTATCAAGGGGAGCGGTCGTGGCGAATCATACATAATGCACGATGCATCGTGTACATGTGGCTCCTACCAGGCAAGGTTTACTTCTGCAATCGAACCGTGCTTTAGGTCTGAAGTATGTCCAAGAACAGCGCGGTCGGCCAGTGTGACTGCACCCTCAGATCATTACTCAGTTTGCATCACTACATTATAGTTTTAAATTAATTTGGTGGATTTATAACGCAAAAGGAAAAACGGAAGCAAAGAAGAAAACAGGAGATAGAATAGGAAAAGAGGAATAAAAGAAGGGTGGCTGGAAACAAAAAAAGGAGGCGAAGACAGTGAAGGAAACAAGAAGCTATAAAAGGAAAGGAGGCAAAGAAGGAGATAAAAAAGGAAGGGAGGAGAAAAGATAGGTAGAAGAAGATGAAAAAAGAAGGTGCAGACAAAGAATGAGAGGAGGAGATGGAAAGGAAAGGAGGAGTAAAAGAAGGATTGAAGGGTTAAAAAACAAAGGAGAGGACAAAGAAGAAAAAGGGGAGATAAAAAAGGAAAGGAGGAGACAAGGAAGGAAACTAGAAGAAAGAAAAGACAATAAAAGGAAGGTGCAGAAAGAATGGAAGGAAAAGAAAAGGAGGAAGAAAAGAAAGATGGAAGAAAATAAAAAAGGAAGGTGCAGACAGAATAAAAGAAGGAGGAAAGGAGAAATGAAAGATAGACTGAAGGAGTAAAAAAACGAAGGAGAAGACAGAAGGAAAAGGGTAGATAGAAGAGGAAAGGAGGAGACAAAGACAGAAACTGAGAAAAAGACAAGAAAAGGAGGACACAAAGAAGGAAACTAGGAGAGAAGAAAAAGAAAAGAAAAGAAAAGTGCAGACAGAATGAAAAGGGGAGATGGAAAAGGAAATGAGGAATACAAGATGGACTGAAGGGTTAAAAGAGAAAGGAGAAGACAAAGAGGGAAAAGGGGACAGAAAAGGAAGGAGGTGACGAAGAAAGGACACAGGGAGAAAGAAAAGGAAAGGATAAAAAAAAGAAGGGTAGAAGGAGGCAAAGAAGGAGGGGATGATTCAAAAACTGGTATGAGGAGATACAAGAAGGAAAGCAGATAGAAAAAGAAGTATGGAGGCGATACAATGAGAAAGAAGGAGGCAAATAAAGGATGAGCAAAGGAAAGGAGGAGAGTGAAGGAGAAGAAGGAGGTCAGATAAGTTTGTTTGTTTCTCACCTGTGTGTCTCCAGCTGAGCTGCTGCGTCAGTAAATCCACCTGAACAGCAGCATCTCTTCTTTCTGCTGCTTCACTCTGACAGCCCACATCCTTCCTCTCCTCCTCCTCCTCCTCCTCCTCCTCTGGACTCTCCCACTGACAGCCCACCTCCTTCCTCCTCTCCTCCTCACCCTCCTCCTTCAGCAGGTAGACACACAGCTGCTCTGCTACAGGAGGCTCCAGGAGTCCAGACATCTTCACACACACCTGGGCACGAGCAGAGACACGTCACACACACACACACACACACACACACACACACACACACACACACACACTTTATCTCTGAACCTTAAAGTCAAACTTCCTCCTCTCATGCTAACATTAGCACAGAGCTAACTGCAGCTAACTCCCGCCTCCACGCGGACAGAAGAACCAAAGTGTCCGTGTTACCTGCGCACTGAGCCGGTCACGGTGAGTTCGTGAGGTCGGTGAAGTGAAGAGAAACTTTAGAGAGAATCAGATCAAACTTCAAACCGAAGAAACATCAAAACACCTCCAACACCACGGGCCCCTCCGGAACACTTCTTCTTCTGCAACTTCCGGCACGAGCCCAGATGAGGCGGGTTCATGCTGCCCCCCAGCGGTTAGAGCCAGAACTACAAATCACTTTAACACTGACCTTTGACAGACTGTGTGTGTGTGTGTGTGTGTGTGTGTGTGTGTGTGTGTGTGTGTGTGAGTGTGAACAGGAAATCAATAATCAATAAAAAACAAAAAGCAAATATTGAAATAAACTACAAATATTACAATAACTGATGGATTAGTAAATATTTAAGGGTCAATGACAAATTTAGGGTCTAAAAAAGTTTTTTTATAAGTTCTTTGAAAATGGATAAAAATTGTCTTTTTGAGTCAAGGAATATGTGTTTGAACAGATTATAATAGTTAACCAACATTTTAATTTTTTTTAGATTCATTATTTTTTAGTAATTTTAACTTGACCACCCCAAAAATGTCAGGTGGCGCAACCAAATATATGTAAATATATTTATATGTTCCTGTTAGTTTTTCTCTGTGAAATCATCTCTTAAGTTTCTGTGGTGATTTATATATTATCATTTTGTGAGTGTCTTTTTTATTTACAATAATTCCACGTTATTACATTCTAGTGATCAGGTATTTAGTATTTTTGGCATTTGATTTTAGATTTTAAGACAAAAAAAATACTAAAAAATTGCAAATAAATCCATAAAATAAAAAAGCTTTTCACATTATACCTATCAACTACTTGTTGTTCACTTAAGCTTATTTTTTGATGGTTTAAATAAATTAATAAGTGAATGATTAATGGATTTACCTGGTCGCACCAGGTTTTGCAAAAAAATTATTTGCAAAAAATGTCTTATTTGAAAAAGTTCAAGCGTAAAATAATGCCACTTTATATATTATTTAAATTTACAATCATTGACTTTCAATTTTTATAGTTTAATTACTGTGTGCACTTGTCAGGACAGTTGCACCACCTGACGTTTTGGGGGTTTGCGGTGTCAAAACACAAAAAAAATATGTATCATTTGAATAGTCTTGAGATATATTCAAATGATACATGTTTCATAGATTAAAGAAGTACATGTTATAAATTGCTCAATTTGTGATGCAAGGAAATATTGCACTCAGACACGAAAATATTAATAATATAATATTTATATATAATAACATATAATTTGTACCTAAGCAAACTTTACTTTTCACACTTCACTAAAAGCAACTATTTTTTAAAAAGATATTTTACACTTGTACATTCAGCTATCATCTCAATCAATTTTGTCCCCAATTTTTCATTTCTTTTGAAATTGTGGATATGTTAGTGACACTTTTTGTGAAAATTTTTATCTCCTAATTCCAAATATATATACAAATAACTTTTGCAAGGGAACTCAAAACAATTGCAACCAAACATAAACATAAAAATATTAAATTTTATTATATAAAATGCAATATTATATTATGAAGGAACTGAACATTTGTAAGAGAACTAAAGTATTGTGGGGGAACTCAAAGCTAATGTGAGGGAACATAAAAGTATTGTGAATAAACTGAAGTATTGCAAGTGAACTAATGCATTGTTACATGGTAGCATGGTAAAATCAGAGAAAATAGAATAAAATAGTATGATAAATTGAAATACAATAAAACAAATTCACAAAATGAAAATAGAATGATATAAACATCAATGCAAAGATGTAATTAGAGTATTTACACACCAATATAACTGACAAAGTTTGGTAAATAATGAATGATTATCTAACATTAGATTTATTTAATTAGAAAGTTTTTAACCTACGTTTGCTTTTAGATGAGCAATATCTATAATACTTGCTTTACTTACTAAACCTTCATAAGACAACTTGGCCTCCAAGTTTCCCATGTTCAAATCCTTCCCTGTTTTGGGGTCTATGTGACTCTAAATGGGACCATACTCTGCTAAATACACATCATGATGTATTGAAGAAGACTTGTAACAAAAGATTTAGACCATAAACTGATTGGGAAAAGGTTTACCCCCCCCCGTTGGTGAACATGAGATCTACACAGACAGAAACACACACACAAAGTAAGAGTGTATACAGAATTTATTTGTATTATTTTGGATCATACAACATAAATAAAAGCTTTCATTACATTAAAGTTCTCATCAGCACACGTCCATATACAACCAACCCAGAGCCACGAATAACCGGGGTCACGTCAGCAGGGTCAGTGGCGTCCTGGTCCACCTGGTTCAGACGGTGAGACTTTAAAAATCGTCCGTCGTGATTGTCTCTCTCTCTCTTTGTGCTTCACAAGAACGACAACAACGACATCGACACCGAGAACAACTGAAGGAATAAATACTCTTCTTCCTGCTTCTTCCTCCTGTATTTACATATGAACACGTCGCCTCCATCCAAAACATCGTCCTGCTGCTGAGGAGAGAACGGAGCAGAAGACAAAACCAAACACAGGAAGCAACGGCCTGAAGGGGACGGACTGAGCATGTGCAGTTGGATGTGTTCCAGTTACTTTTAAAATCTGCAGCAGTATAAATTAAAACACCACAGAAGGAGACGAACAGATAGACGGACTCTTTATCTTAATGTTTGTTGGTCTTTAAAAATCTTTCCCAGGTTTGAAGAAAGAAGTGATGATAAAAGAATCATCTTACCAACTCATTTTGACCATTACAGGTCCTCAGAGTTTACAAAGTTGATTTTTATATCTTTATTTTTTTCATCCAGGTGTGAAAAAGTGAATCAGTGAAGCTCTGGGACAGAATGAAAAGAAGTGAGGCTGCTTAATCCGGACATTAAAGCTCCTGCGAGGGGTTTTCAGCTGCCCTTATTTGAAATTAAATTCACACTGTCTCATCTTTAAGGATTACATAATAAAATCAGACCTTTATAAACACAATATACAACATTTGTTGTTGACATGTCTGAAAGTGCTGCCACAGGGTCAATGATGGACAGTGTTGAAAACATTTTACACAATAAAAACCTCACATTTGACAGCAGGATGACATTTCTTGTTTAAAGAAAGTAAAATACAGACGTCAAAATCAAGGGGCGCCAAATTCAACGATTTATGACACAGGAATTTAAATCAGACCTGCTGATCCATTGGAGTATCAGTTTGTGAACATTATTATTTTGTAGTTTCTTATTGGCGGGAGAGCAGGGACAGACTCGAAGAAAAGGGGTCGAGGCCGGGAGTCGAACCAGCGACTGCCTGAGTGATCAATAAAACAAATAGGTGTGGTGTCCCTCAAGGCTCACTCCTCGGTCCTCTTTGTTTCTATTTTACTGTGCACTCATGACCTCACATATGGAGCTGAACTGAAGCTTAACTCCGTGCAAAAAAACCCAAACAGGTTTTCTGAACATGCCACTCACTAAGCCCCGCCTCCTCCTGGTGACAGCGAGTCACATGACTCTGTACACTTATAGCAAATAATCACTCAGGTGGTGAATAGTAGCGTTTTCATGTCACGATTAATAACCATTTTTATAGGTATATTTTCTGGGCTTTTATTTTGAAGGGACAGCCTGATAAAGACAGAAAATGTAAGGACGGGGGGAGCTAACATGCTAATTGTGCTAAGCTGTTTGGGGGTGGGGCCTCAGAATGAATATTTGTAACATTTAAGTTAAACTCTCCAAGGTTTGATTCAAATCTGTTAATTAACTGAGCAGTGATGTCATGCTACTTCTCAACCAATCAGGCGCCTGTGTTTAAAATCAGAGCTCATCCTTAAAAAACACTATAATAACTCATTCTTTTTGTTTCACTCTGCAGCTTACTTTTCCCTTGCTGGCTGCCTGCAGACAGACTACATTTCCCATAATGCTCTCTTCAGGAAATGAACACTTTGGGGTGACAGCAGCTTTTTTTTAAAAATCAATGCTTTCAAAACTTCAGACGTAAATAATAACGTCACTTTTTGATCTCCAACCAAACAGTTACTTTTTTTTCCCGGATTATCAGGGTGATTACAGCAGATCTTTTCATGTAAAGGTAAATTTAAATGATTGATAAGCAAACATAAGCGAACATGTTTGTGGGTGATGACTGGCACTGATCATGTAAACAGGAAGCAGAGCTGAGTCCATTTAGATCCTGTGAGCTGAACAAGATTCTCCACTCGGATGTAAAAAGCAGAGACGGTGCAGAGTCTTCTCTTCATGTCTGACGGTGTTTTGGTTTTAAAGTTTCATCGATTAAAAACAGAAACAATAAAAAATAAAAATACGGTGAGAGACAGAGTTCAGTGCAAAAACATCTCCTCCTCTTCATCACTGCAGGGCCCCTCCTCCTCCTCCTTTTCCTCCTCCTCCTCATCTTCATCCTCAGTCAGTAGTAAGCTCCTCCTTTTCCCGTCGCTGTGCAGCATCATCACCGAGGAGGAGGAGGATGAAGGAGTGTGAGTTTGAGGCTAAGCAGAGTTCAGATACTCCAGAGCGACTTCATAACAGAACTTATACTGTTCCTGTAGAAACACAGAGGTCAGAGGTCAGCGCTCAAGATCCACAAAACTTAACCGACTTAAAATTAAAGTTCATTAACATTTATTTTTAATTTCCATACTCAGTAACATCAGCATTAGCTTAAAAAAATATGAAAATGAAAAAGTGGCTTTTTAATGATTATTTCTTTTGCCCAAATTGAGTCAAACTTTTGAAATAAAAAGTGAAATAGGAATTTGAAACTTCTACTTTGATCTAAAAATTTTGACTTTTGGTCTCTAAATTTTGTCTTTTTTCCCCTTTTTTAAAACAGTTTGGCTTTTTATCTCATGATTTCAACTTTAAATCTCAAAATATTTGCTTTTAATTCAACTGCTTTGGCTGTTTTTCTCATAATTTTGATTTTTTTTTCATACAATTTTGACTTGCACTTAAAACTTTGGCCTTTAATCTTGTAAAATGACTTTTCATCTCAAAATATTAACTTTTTGTCACAAAATTATGTCTTTCCATCTGAAAATGTCGACATTTTATCTCAAAGTATTAACTTTTATTTCAACTACTTTGACTGTTCCTCTCAAAATATTGACTTTTTGTCTCAAAATATTTACTTTTTGACTCAAAATTGTGACTTCATCTTAAAATTATTACTCTCTATTCAAACAGTTTGACTTAACATCTCATAGTTTTGACTTTTCATCACAAAATTTTGTCTTTTTGTCTCATAATTTGACTTTGAGGTTGGGGCACAGAAATACTGCCAGAAGCTCAGTGCAGCGACCTTTTAACAACATCTATGGTCCGTAGAGAGAGCTCAGAAAAACCTAGAAATTTTTGTATATTTTGTAAAATCCACCCAGCAAAATTTATCGCCAAAAAGAAGGACACATTCGGGCAAAAGGCGGCGTTTACTAATGCTAAAAACTGTAGTTAATATGAGTGTTGCCCATTACAGTTCGTGTGTGTTTTGTGTGTGTTTGGTCATTACCAGCAGGTCCACCATGTTTGGTTTGTTGTTTCTCAGCGTTTTTACGGCGTGAAAGACGTCGACACATCTCTGCTGACGCAACATTTCACACACAATACTGATGCTGCAGAAAACACCACTGCGACCTCCCCCGTTCCTGACAGGAGGAAGAAAAACAGGAGTTAGGGAGTGTGATTTTCCACTTTTCACCACCAGGTGGAGACAACTAATCAGTGATGAGCGAAGAGGAAGCTGACAGCTGTGGACCCAGAACAGTGTGTGTGTGTGTGTGTGTGTGTACTTACAAGCAGTGGACCACCGTGCGACCCTCACCCCCGTCGTACTCCTCCTGCCACTTGTCCACCTGATGGACAAGCTTCAGGAAGGAGCGCTTGGACACCGGCGTGTCCCGGTACATCGGCCAACCCAGGAACTGGAACTGTTGGACCATTCGGTACCCGTCCTGAGGCTGGGGACAGAGAGGACAAGGTGGTCAAAACAAACACACCTCCAATAGCAGGACGGAGGGTTAAAGATGACAGAGAGAAGGATGAAGGATGAGGGGGACTTCAAAAAAAGGATGAGATGGGAAGGATAGGAAATAGGAATCAGGAAAGGAAAAGAGGGGTGAATCTACGAAAGGAGCAGGTAAAAAAAAAATAGGTGAGAAGGATGTAAAAGAAGGAAAGGAAGGAGGAGGCAAAGAAAGAGAAGATAGTTTAAGACAGAAAATGAAGGAGACGGAGGGAGGGAAGTTTCCAAGAGGGGGAGAGAAAGATGGGAGATAAACAGAAGGTAACATAAATGCGAGCAGACAGGGAGGAGAGAGAGCTCGAATCAAACACACTGAAATCTAAATCCGACCTGCCACAGCGAGGCGGGTGGGGAGGGGAGCCTGGATCAAACGCAGCCCAAATTTTGTGAGACACGGGAAGGAAATGAGGCACGAATCAAACGCAGAAATACTTAAACTCAGCCCGACGGGGAGGTGAAGAGGTTTAAATCAAACAGATTCTGATCTAAATCTGGTGAAACAGGAAAGAGAGAAGGGGTTTGGATCAAACAGGAGCACTGCTGAACTCTAACACGCGGAAATCAAATGAACCCTGAATACCTGAGGATGGAAATGAGGTCAAAATAAAACACACCCTCAACACCTGGGGGCAGACACAGGGTCAAAATGAAACGCACCCTGAAAATTTCTATCAACCTGGTCAAGTGAATCACGGAAAAATGAGGAGGTTTCAGTTTTGACTGCTCAGCTAACCAGCTCTATCTATCCATGGGTTTTTGGGTCCAGCCTCAAGTGGTCACTCGAAGAACTGCATCTTTTTGAACACAGGCCTCAGTGTGATTTGCATGATCACTCGATTCTCGGCTGAAAGTCTTCGAGGAAATCTGACGAGCTGATTGTCCAACAAAATTAGGCTAAAAGTCAGAGGAAATCTTTCTGTCATAAGTACGTTAGAGGCTTTGTTTGAGGTCTTTGTCTGAAGTCTTGATTTGAGGCCTGGTCTTAGGTGTTAATTTGAAGTCTTAGTTAGAGGTCTTGGTCTGTGGTACGGTTTGAGGTCTGGTTTTAAGTATGGTTTGGGACCTAGTTTGGATTCTAGTTTGAGGCCTAGTCTTAAACCTGGTTTGAGGTCTTGGTATAAATTCTTGGTCTGAGGCCTGAATTGAGGTCTTTTCTGAGTCCTTGTTTCAGGTCTTGGTTTGAGGATTTTGTCCGAGGCTTGGTTTGAGGTCCTGGTCAAGTCTGAGGTCTAATTAAAAGTCTGATTTAAGATCTTGTTTTGGGGGCGCAGATGGCCGAGTGGATATGGCCGCGCACCATGAGGCTTGCCCTCGAGCGGGTGGCCCGGGTTCGATTCCCGCCTGTGGCCTGTTTCCCGCATGTCACTCCCCATTCTCTCACCCCATTTCCTGCTCTATCCACTGTCCTCCCCTATCCGATTAAAGGCAGAAAAGCCCAAAAAAATATCAAAAAAAAAAAAAAAAAAATCTTGTTTTGAGGTCTGGTTTTAGGCCTGGTCTGAGAGCTGGTTGGAGGTCTTGGTCTGACATCTTGGTTTGAGGTCTGGTCAGAGGTCTAGTTTCAGGTCTGCTTTAAGTTCTGGTCTTCAGCCTGGTTTGAGATCTTTGTCTCAGGCCTTTTGAAGTCTGGTTTGAAGCCTTGGTATGAGGTCTTAGTTAAAAGTTTTTGTTTGATTTCTTGGGCTAAAGCCTGAATTGAGGACTTTTTCTGAGGCCTTGTTTTGCGGTCTGGTTTGAGGTCTTAGTTTGAAGTCATAGTCTGATGTCTTGGTGTAAGGCCTGGTTTGAGGTCTGGTTTTAGGCCTGGTCTGGGACTTGGTTGGGGGTCTTGGTTTGACGTCGAGTGTGATCTCTGGTTTGAGGTTTAGTCAGAGGCCTGGTTTAAGGTCTTAGTTTGAGATCTCAGTTAAAGGCCTGGACTTATTTCTTGAGACCAAAATTGAGGACTTTTTCTGAGGTCTTGTGGGAGGTAGTTGTCTGTGGACTTGGTCTAAGGCCTTTTTTAGGGTCTTGGTTTGAGGTCTGAGTTTAGTTCTGGTTTGAGGCCCGGTGTTGAGGTCCTGGCTTGAGATCTGATTTAAAGTCTGGTTTAAGATCCTAGATTGAGGTCTGGTCAGAATCATCAAAGAGAAATTATCTAGGGGAAAACAAAAGCAGCTCACCCTGGCTGTGTTGTAGATCCTGAAGATGCGGCTGATGACGTCTTCCTCCAGGTCGGCAGAGACAAACTCAACCTGCAGCGAGCCGAGACGATGGAGGCCGTTCTCAGGCCAGTACTGAGGACACAACTGAGGAGACGGACAAGTTATTAGTGTCAGCGTGATCAAGATTAAAACTGTTGGAATGATTGTGGTTGTGTTTCCAGTCTTTCACACCTGTGCAGGGTCAACGTCATTCAACATGACGATAGACGTGCAGTGGTAGTCCAGGACTAGACGCCAAAAGTCCTTCACCGTGTTGGGCAAAGGATGCTGGGTGACGATGAATGCTGACGGCTGCTTGTAGCTCTGCAACAGGAAGTGACATCACAGGGGAAAATAAAAACATCACTAACAACACAGACGAGATGGTTTTATGACCCGATGACTGACGGATACGTACGTCCATCAGAGCAGCGTTGATATAGTTGGAGCTTTCTCCGTCGATCGTAATGAGGAACGGCAGGCAGCGATCTGGAGGCAACACGTCCATGCAGCGGTTCTTCTCGTGGTTCCTCGGCAACAGAGCGATGCTGCAGTCCTCGACCCTCAAAGTGGGCGTGACCATGTTCAGAGTCTGAACACACATGAAGACACATTTCAGTCATGATAATCCAGGCGCAATACTTATGATGCGGCATGGTATAAACATGATACTCAAGTAATAATACATGATACTTCTGTCAAAACATTTTGCACTGTTGCATCTTAAAAAGGTTCTCAGTAGAGTTTCAAAATTCAAGAAGAAGCTATGGGAGTGGGATAAAAAAAAAATTGAGTAAGCTATATATTGAAAGTAACAGTCCTGATTGCTTTAAATGTTACTGTCATGACAAGGAGATCCCATTGAGATGTTTTCTATGCAGCACAGTGGGAAAGGAACCATCATAATCTGCTTTTTCCTTCAATGGAACAATGGAGCTGACGGTTGTTCAAGGGAGTCAAACAGCGGCTGGCGAAGTTTGAGATGTTACAGGGGGCGTCCTTCATGACTGAGGGCCCTGGTCTGTGTGCTAATGACTTGGTTTTTCAACAGGACGATGAAGGCCTCACAAAAAACTTCTTCTTCCAGAGGAATAATCTCACTCTTTTGGAGCATCCTGCATGTTCCCCTGATCTAAATCACATTGAGAATATCATGGGATGGATGGAGAGGGGGGTTTACAAAAACAAATGTTAGCTCCAGATAGTGGATACCAAACATTGAGCAATCTTAATCATTTGGAGCAACTTTCCCACTGACCTCCCAGAAACACTTGCATCAAGAATGAACAAACAAATTTTTGAAGTTATCTACAAGAACGTTGGAGCTCCTCATTACTGATTCCTTTTTTCAAACTTTTATTCTTATTTTAGGGGGTTTTCAGGGTTTTTGAGCTGTGTTCTTAAACTTTTGATCAGCAAATGAACAGACTATTTCACTTTGACTGTTGGCAATAAATTGCTTACTCATTTTCTCGCTTCAATTTCTTTTTGAGATCCAACAGTGCTTGATGTTAATTTGTGCAACTTTTCAACTGGTCTAAAGATTTTGATATGGCATGTATTATAACACAATACAGTTATGATGTTAAAGTCATGACTTAAGTTCTAACAGCATAAAAATTTTAAGTTAAGATGACACTTAATGATACAAAAGTCAAAGTATGTAAGTCATACTATTAAAGTCAGAGGACACTCTGATAAACACGTTACCCTGAACTCCTCTTTGATCTGACTGGAGTTGGTCTGAGGATCCAATCGGTTCATTTCGTAGTAAACTGAACGCAGCTGATTGGCTGGAATCGCTGTGTCGCCGCAAAGACACGCCTCCAAGATGGCGTCATGGATGAAGACGTACTGCTCCTGATGGACGTAGAGAGAGAGAGAGAGAGAGAGACAGTTTAATACTCTTCATCCCTCTTCTTCCTCCTTGTCCTGCTGCTGTCAGGTTTGAGTGGCAGGAGGAGTGCTGCTGAAATGTCACTTCATAAATGATTTATGTCAACACACACTCGCACACACACACACAGACATAAACACACACACACACACACTCAGAGGAGGAGAAATAGGGATGGACAGAACAAAAACAGATGGGTGACATTAAAAGTTAGACAGAGAAGGTCACTGCTGCGTCTGTATCTGTCACATCCTGTCTGCCACAGTTTGATGACATCACAGCAGCAGAGCAATAACAAGGTTGTTTCCCGCACGGACTCTGCTCAGGTGTGTTTGTAGGGTTCAAGCTTCAAAAAAAGCCTTTTTTGTTTGGATATTTATTCAAATGTTCTTTAGTTTGTATCTAAGTTTCTTGCTGTGTTTAAACCAAACAGAATGTTTTAATTTGGTGAGTTTATCTGTCCTGAGTTTGGTTTAAACAAACTGTGTTTACAGAAAGATTCCTCTGTGTGTGTGTGTGTGTGTGTGTGTGTGTGAGATAGAGGATGTGTTTACCTCCGTCTGCACCATGTTAACCCTTCGTGCTCTCAGCTCCCTCACACAGTTGTAGATGTCGACCACGCCTTCTCTCTCAGCCATGTCCAGCATGATATCAATAACGATGAAACAACCTGTACGCCCCGCCCCCGCACTGAAACACACACACACACACACACACACACACACACACACATGAATTATAACTCATTACAACTTCACCAAATGTTCTAATAAACCAGTGCTGTCCCTGTGAACTCGAAGGATTCTGATTGGATGCTGCGTTTTACCTGCAGTGAACCACTGTGGGGCCAGCAGTGGGCGGAGTCTTAGCTTTGACTCTGCGGATGAATCCCAGCAGGCCAGTGGCGTGAAGCGGCACGCCGTGATCAGGCCAGCCGGTGAAATGGAACTGTCGTATCTCTCTGATCTCAGCCACGCCCCTCTGAGACACAAAGACACGCCCACTTAGATCAAAACAACGCTGCTTTAGTTACCATAGTCGCATTATCATCATCATCATTCTCATACTTATCTTCATAATCAAATTCATCTACATTCGGGCTAGGCCATCAATGGCAATATTTTAATTGTAGACAGTGCAAAATTTCCTCAAATGGTTTCAAACCTGTTGGAATTTCTGTACCTGAACCGGAAACTATGGTTCCATGTCATAGTTGGTAGGTGTAACATTAAACCCTTTCTACAAGCTGTTTTTTCTCACAACAAACAATACAATTCACTACGCCTGTGCATTATCAGAGGTTGACATCATGGTCAATTTATCACTGACCTGGCGGCGGTTCTCTTAATAAATTTACATATCAGGGGAGAGTTTAAACAAACAGTTTTGTCTTTTTTATATTCAACTTACTTGTATGCAAATATCTGCATTTATTGGCAGAAAAAAATAGATTATTGTTTGCATTCCCAGCCAACTCCAGTGGTCTCGCCAGTGTGACTGCAATTTCCTCTGCCTCTTGTTTACATTTTGCCTGGCTTTTGAAATACTCTGCTACACAGGAAGTGGATGCGTCTAGGCTACATGACCAACATGACAGACATTTGAAGAACCAAAAAAATACAGGTAACTGGTTTCCATCGTTAAAATGTTCTGTTTCTGCTCCAAGACATTAAATATTCAAATATTTCTGTTTTTTGTTTCGTTCCACAAAACCATCGTCATCGCTATCATTTTCCCACAAAACCTGAAATCATTGATGACTGAAAAATTACAACACTTCTTGTAGTCCTTTCAAAATAAAAGCAGTTGTGTATCTGTTGGCCGTGTCCTCTGAGTTACACCCATTGCTTGGGAATAAACATTTTTCTCCTGTAAAGACTGACTTACTGCTGGAGACAGTTTCGGAGTAACTGCAGGTTTTGATGCTCATCAGCACAAACTTAGAGTCTAAATAAATTTACATCTAATTATGTAAGGTATTAAACAGTTTATCTCGTGTTTTTGATGAGGTTTACATTTTTCAAACTTTCTGTAATAAATGTGTCTTCAGCCCAAACATCTGTGACCTCTGCTGTCTGATTCCTGACGTCTGTCTGTGGGTTTATTCAGCCCTGAGTTACGTCTGCAGGACAACAGCAGCAGAAAACAACCTGACACTCTACGTCTTTATCGGCTCCTCTCTTCAGCTGGACCCCCCCTGAGACTGGGGACAGGTGTGTGTGTGTGTGTGTGTGTGTGTGTGTGTGTGTGTGTGTGTTTGTACGAGTGTGTTTATGTGTACCTTCTCCACTGCAAAGGTCCGGATCACGTACTCTGACAGCAGCTGGGTCTCGATCAGCGTCACCTTCATGTCGCCGTAGATCTCCGTGTCATCGGGCCAATACTTACAGCACTTCACCTGTACACACACACACACAGACACACACAAACACACATACACACACACACACAAAGAGCTTGTTTATTGTTACATTAAACTAAAATAAATGGGCTCATTAATTAAGCAGAAACATAAACAGCTGATATTAAAACCTCATTAGAGGCTCCGCCCCCTTCCCCCCTCCCTCATTAACAGCTAATTACTCCTCAGCTAATCACACTGTCGCCACAGCAACCAACGAGGTGAACGACAGGAGGGGAAGAGAACGAATCAGGCTGAAGTGTGTGTGTGTGTGTGTGTGTATGCACGTGTATGAATGTGTTTGTGTAAGTGTGTGTGTGTGTGTGTGTGTGTGTGTGACAGAGGGAGATAATCAGCTCGATCTATCCCAGAATCCCCCTGTGCAGCGCTCCTGGAGAGGGGAACAGCTCCCTGGTGGATTGTGGGTAATGAGAGCTGGGACAGGGAGCAGCCTGCAGGTGTGTGTGTGTGATCTCAGGTTAAATCCCTCAATTTGAGGAGGAAAAGAGTGTTTTTGGTGTGTGTGTGTGTGTGTGTGTGTGTGTGTGTGTGTGTGTGTGTCTGTTTTCATTCTGACAGAAACTGAACTTTTCATCGTCGACCCAGTTCTCACGTTCTGATGTTCTCTGAGTCAGCTCACACCGTGTGAACACGCACAGTTACTCCTGTTGGGGGCGCTACAGGGTTACACCATCACAATCTGAAAGGTTCATCCTCTGAGGGCTAAGAACAGTTCAAATCTATTCAACTTATATAAAGATATAACTAACTTTTCCCTCCTTGGACTGCAGTTCAGTATTCAAATAACCTACGAGACATTTCTCGGTGCCATACATATGAACTTTAATATTTGTGCTGAGACTAAGGCCCCGTCTACACGACAGTGTTTCACAGTGTTTCACCCTAAAACGCAGAACAATGCAATGAAAAAACTGTGTTTACATGGAACGATGAGGGACTTAAAACAATGTAGTACGAATGTCAGACCGGTAGATGGCGATATAACAGTAGGAGCTGTTTACACGACAACGGCAAAGAGGCAGAGGAAGAAGATGTGAGCTGATCATCTGGAGTTAATGTTAAAAACTTCTTCTCTAATTGCAGAAATGAAGCAATAATTGCACATTTCGGTAGAAGGCAATCAATAGATTCAGCAGAACAAGAATGAAACAGTAGGTCGCTGTTGTTGTTGCTGTTTGGTTCGTGCATGGCACAGCGGGGATTTAATGTGCACGAGCAAAGCTGAGCATGACGTCAGTGTTTCACCTGAAAACACAGGTTTGGCGTTCACACGAGAACACTAAAAACAGCGGTTCAGAAAAACTCTACTTTGGGGAGCGTTTTCAAAAGTTTGCATTTACAGTCGGCTAAAACGCCGTTTCCGTGTAAACGGGAGGCTGAAACGCAACAATACTTTGCGTTTCGCCCTTGTAGAGTCTTCCAATTAGGCCGTACAACTGTCGTGTAGAAGGTAGAACTAGTTTAGACGCGTGTTCTCGTAAATAATAATGTCCAAAGTGGATGTCCCTATTTTGGGTAAGGCCAAAATATAAACGAAGGTCCTAATACACAAAGAAAAGTACACATAATCTCGCTGCCATGGTCAAAAAACTGTGTGCCTTCCTACTGACACCCCTGCTCACTGACAGAGCTTATCTACTTGCTGGCTTCCTGTGCAAAGCATCACCCACTAATTAAACACAAAACCCGGCACACAGGGAAATATTCAATAAAAGGGAAAAAACAATGAAACAAACAGAAGACCCATAAAATGGCTCCTACAACCCTAAAACCAGTTGTGTAAGCAGGGCCTTAACTATCGTGATAATATTGTGTGATGACCCAAGAATCAGGAAATCTTTTTATCTTAAGTATCTAAGTATTGTGATAATCTTATATTAAGATTTAAGCATTGTGACAACATATCTTGACTCTAA
>RPOG01007856.1:0-16378 GCA_008086565.1 Thalassoma bifasciatum | reverse complement strand
TGTATAACATTGTATAATAATTCCATTCATTTTTCTACCAATATTATATACTATAATATTATAATGTATCATATAATAATGTATAATGTATAATAATGTGTAATAATGTACAATAATTCCATTCATTATTCTACTAATATTATATACCATAATATAATAATGTATAATATAATAATGTATAATAATTCTATTCATTATTCTACTAATATTATATACTATATATAATATTATATACTAATATTCTACTAATATTCTACACATTATTGTATAATGAGTTGTATAATAATGTATAAAAATGTATAACAATTCTATATACAGTCAATGTTTCTACCTGAGGAGGGGGTGAGACCATAGACTGTATAATGAGTATATAATTTTATAATTCAATAATAATAATAATAATAAGCATAACTGTATAATGCTATATACAGTCAATGTGTGAGACCAACTAAAATATATCATTGCTCTACCCATAGACTGTATAATAAGTTTTGTATAATAATGTATAATAATTCTTTTCATTATTCTACTAATATTATATACTATAATATATAATAATAATAAATAAATAAATAAGAAAAGTCAAAGCTAAAAATAGAGCTTTCACATGTGAACAGAAACCAGGAGAGATAGTTGATCAGTATGAAACAGAGAAAGGAAAAAGAAACAAGAAAACATTATTTTATTTATAATTTCTCTGTTTTTAGTCCAGAGTGAGGAGACCCACCCAACATGGCGGCGCCGCTGTGTCACGCAAAGAGGCGTCTGCTTATGTGTGAGCGGTCGAAGGCTCTGATTGGTTGCAGCGCTTTGAGTGCGGACTGTGACGCCTCTGATTGGCCGCAGCGCTGCGCGTGCAGCCTGTGAGTGTGTTATTCAGGTTCCCGGGCCCCTGACAGGCGCCATTCCGCGTCTGTTTTCGTATTGTTTGTTTCTTCTGCCCGAAAATCAGACACGAAGGCACCAAAATGAATATTTGAGCTGTAATTTCACTAAACTACCGTCCGATTCTGGGGACTGAAGCCTGGCTGTGTCACAGGGCGCGGTTTCAGCTCCTCTTCGGGGACATAAACACTGATGTGTGGGTCGATGTTTCGGCATCCATGTTGAAAACAAGGTCGTGTGGGAAAAAAGGGGAAGATGGGCAATGCAGTGTTTTTAGGACAGGGATACTAAATATAATAAAACTGAGACATATTTAATATAACTGAGGCTCAATGCAGTGTTTTACAGGAGGGATATTAAATACAATTAAACTGAGACATATTTAATATAACTGAGGCTCAATGCAGTGTTTTACAGGAGGGATATTAAATACAATTAAACTGAGACATATTTAATATAACTGAGGATCAATGCAGTGTTTTACAGGAGGGATATTAAATACAATAAAACTGAGGATCAATGCAGTGTTTTACAGAGGAGGGACTAAATTAAATAAAACTAATAATCAATGCAGTGTTTTACAGGAGGGATACTAAATACAATAAAACTGAGACATATTTAATAAAACTGATAATCAATGCAGTGTTTTACAAAACTGAGACAAATTTAATAAAACTAATAATCAATGCAGTGTTTTTAGGACAGGGACATAATATAACACAAAACTGAGACTAAATATAATAAAACTGAGGCTAAATATAATAAAACTGATAATCAATGCAGTGTTTTACAGGAGGGATATTAAATATAATAAAACTGAGACTAAATTAAACTAAACTGAGGGGCAATGCAGTGTTTTTAGGACAGAGACATAATATAACACAAAACTGAGGATCAATGCAGTGTTTTTAGGACAGGGACATAATATAACACTAAACTGAGACATATTTAATAAAACTGAGACTAAATATAACACAAAACTGAGGATCAATGCAGTGTTTTTAGGACAGGGACTAAATATAACACAAAACTGAGACATATTTAATAAAACTGAGGATCAATGCAGTGTTTTTAGGAAAGAGACTAAATATAACACAAAACTGATGATCAATGCAGTGTTTTTAGGACAGGGAGACTAAATTAAATAAAACTAATAATCAATGCAGTGTTTTACAGGAGGGATACTAAATATAACTAAACTTAGACTAAATACAATAAAACTGAGGCTAAATATAATAAAACTGAGGCTCAATGCAGTGTTTTTAGGACAGGGATACTAAATATAATAAAACTGAGACTAAATTAAATAAAACTGAGGCTCAATGCAGTGTTTTACAAAACTGAGACATATTTAATAAAACTGAGACTAAATATAACACAAAACTGATAATCAATGCAGTGTTTTATAAGTTTTTACTAAACTGAGACTAAATACAATAAAACTGAGGCTAAATATAACAAAACTGAGGCTCAATGCAGTGTTTTTAGGACAGAGACATAATATAACACAAAACTGAGACTAAATATAATAAAACTGAGACTAAATATAATAAAACTGAGACTAAATATAACTAAACTGAGGCTCAATGCAGTGTTTTACAGGAGGGATACTAAATACAATAAAACTAATAATCAATGCAGTGTTTTACAGGACAGAGACATAATATAACACAAAACTGAGACATATTTAATAAAACTGAGGCTCAATGCAGTGTTTTTAGGAGGGAGACTAAATATAACACAAAACTGAGGCTTAATATAATAAAACTGAGGATCAATGCAGTGTTTTTAGGACAGAGACTAAATATAACACAAAACTGAGGCTAAATATAATAAAACTGAGGATCAATGCAGTGTTTTTAGGACAGAGACTAAATATAACACTAAACTGAGACTAAATATAATAAAACTGAGACTAAATATAATAAAACTGAGACATATTTAATAAAACTGATAATCAATGCAGTGTTTTTAGGACAGAGACTTATTTAATAAAACTGAGGATCAATGCAGTGTTTTATAAGTTTTTACAAAACTAAGACTAAATTACACAAAAATGAGACTCAATGCAGTGTTTTTAGGAAAGAGACTTAATATAACTAAACTGAGACTAAATATAATAAAACTGAGGATCAATGCAGTGTTTTACAAGTTTTTACAAAACTGAGACTAAATACAATAAAACTGAGGCTAAATATAATAAAACTGAGGCTCAATGCAGTGTTTTACAGTGTTTTACAGGACAGAAACTTAGTAAAACAAAACTGAGGCTTAATGCAGTGTTTTACAGGATAAAGACTAAATAACACAAAACTGAGGATCAATGCAGTGTTTTACAGGACAGAGACTCAGAGAGAGCGATGACCTGCAGAGATATAACAGCTCAAACTACAACCAGGAACCATATTGAAATATAAATAAAGTATCTCAAAATAAGAAGAAAAATATTGAAATGCGAATAAAAAAATCTGATCTCGAAATTCAAGCAGAACAACCTGAAATACTTAGTTACATATTAAAATGCAAATAAAGCATCAGAAAATACAAGGAAGCTTATGAAAGTACAAGCAAAACATCTGTAAATACAGGCATCAGTCTTTTTATTTATGTATTTATTTTGTTTAGTAATCCATCCATCCATGTTCTTAACCGTCTATCCTGATATTCAGGGTCACAGGTGGGTGGAGCCTATCCCAGCTGTGATTGGGTGAGAGGCGGGGTCACCCTGGATTGGTCACCAGTCAATCACAGGGTTGAGACAATTACAAGATATTGCATGGACCCAGTTTGGATTCCAGGCGACCCCACATGGGGTCCCGACCCTCAGGTTGAGAAACACTGTCATACAGGATCTCAGTTTCCTCTGTGACCTGCAGCTGGTTGTCATAGCAACCGTATCTAAGGTGGCAGTGTTTGGTAACGGCCCACGGATCAGCTGATTGGTGAAGTAAACAGAGACATTATTCTCCTTCACCTGTTTCTTTTCACAATAAACTGAAAACTGCGCATGCTCACTCTGAGTTCGCCACGCGCCGTTCGCGAACTGGTCTCCATGGAAACCAGCGTCAACAGTCAGAGAGGAAACACCTGCACCTGACTGACACCGACAGAACCGACCAGCAGGTAAAGACCCAACTCTGTGAGTCCACTTTAGATTTACTGAGCAACAAGAAGGAAAGAGAGAAACTTTTAAACCTGTTTGATCCAGATCAGTCTGAGGAAGAAAATCACAGAAAAGATCAAATAAAAGAGATAAAACACAAAGTTTGAGCTGATGGAAGAAGGATGATAAAGCAACAGCAGAAAGTTTCCTCCAATATGTAGACAAGAGGAAAAGGTCCACTGAAGATTTAAGAATAGAATAGAAAAATGTAAATATATTCATATATTTAAAAAGTCTTAGAAGAAGGTTAGAGCCCAATTTGTAACAATGACACAAAATTTCATAAGAAATGTTATAAAACCCAAAATGTAAGAACTTGTCAACAATTTACCAAACGTAGCTCGAAATGCAATAAATGTCAAAGTTTTCATGTTTTAATATCAGCATCTGTGACATCACTGAGCAGCTGTTTCACTTGGGTTTTATAACATTTCACGTCTTAAAACATATTTTTATTGGAGAGCCTTCCCTGATTTTAGCTGAGGCCTTTTATTTTCTTTTATTCACACATGTGTTTTACCTTGTTGTTGTTTCAGTTGTGTATATTTAATCATTATTTTTAGCTGATCCTGCTCTGATGACTGATTTTACTTGAACCGTTTTTCTCAGAGCACTGTTGCTTTTTTTTGCCTGGAAAGCACTTTGTAACTTTGCGTTTGAAAAATAAAATGTATTATTATATATTATTATTATACAAACATTAAAAAGAAAAAAAGAAATGGTAATAAACTCCACAGCAGATTTATTTCTGAGGCTGAAAACATTTGTGAGAGACTGGGAACCACTGATGGAGTTTTTCTGAACGTTACCAAGTTCTGTAAAGGATAAATATAAACATTAAAAAGAAAGAAATGGCAATAAAATGATAATAAGCTCCAGATTTATTTCTCCAGTTTTAAACAGAATCAGGAGCTGTGATCTTTAACTCTGACTGAGAAAGTGTTGTGTTGTATCAGTGATGATTAAACTCAGTGATTTCTGTTTGTTGTTGACGACCAATCGATGACCTCGGTCAGGATGGCGTCCCCTGAGTCGTCTCTGGTTCCCGTGTTTGTTGGCGAGCGCGGTCGTAACGTCACGTTTGTGGTTGAGAGCTCAGAGGAGATGAGAGCAGCTCTGGGATCAGTCCAACGCCTGCTGATCCACACGCTCCTGAGCAAGGCATCACACCGGGACTCGCTCTTCAACATCATCACCTTCTGCTCTCAGGTCAGCTTCTGATTGGCTGACGGCGGCGTTGTGACCTTTGTTTGTCTCTGTGGTGATGATGTTTTCCCTCCTCAGCTGACCTGCTGGTCCCGTCTCTCGCTCCCTTGTTCTCCCGGCTCCGTCTTCACGTCTCTGTCCTGGATTCGCTCCATCAGCTGTGGCCCCGGCAGAAACCTCCTGGGAGCCCTGAGCGTGGCCCTCGCTGACCCCGCCCTCCACGCCGTCCACCTGCTCCTCACGGCGCTCCCCGACCACGCGGAGGCCGTGCTGATGGCGCTGCCCGCACTGAGCGCCGGGAGGCCCGTGAACACGCTCTTCCTGCTGGACGCACACGCTCAGCTGGACGCCAGGACCCGGGACTTCCTGCAGAGTCTGACTCAGACCAGCGGGGGGCGCTGTCACCTGGTCCTGGTGGGGCTGAACGGCGTGCTGGAAAAGGTGAAAACATCCTCAGAACAAGGGTCAAAGATCAAACTGTCATCAGTCCTGAGTCACTAAATAAGAGCTGAGAAACTAAAAAACAAAAAAAAGAGAAACTGTTCAGAACTTTAGTGAAGAAAACTAGTTTAAAAAAGTCAGAGAAAGATGATAAATGTGTTTCCTCATGTCGAATATGTTAAATATATGTGTATATATATATATGTGTGTGTGTATATGTATGTGTATGTGTATGTGTATATATGTTTCTCTGTGAAATCTGATCCTTGTCTGCACGTGTGTTAAAGTGGAGAGATATTAATTAATGTAAACGATCAGATTCTTCAAGCTGGACTCAAAAACTGAACACAAAATGCACAAAAACAAATTTTAATGACTCTGTGTGTGTGTGTGTGTGTGTGTGTGTGTGTGTGTGTGTGTGTGTGTGTGTGTGTGTGTGTGTCCAGGCCCTCCCTCTGTTTGCTGCAGGTGGTTCCTCCTGTTTCTCCTCCTCCACCTTCACCTGTCTCTCGGCGCCGTCACCTCTGCTCAGGTTGTTTCCATGGAAACGCTCAGTGTGTGTGTGTGTGTGTGTGTGTGTGTAACGGGTATTTTTATATAACACTGAGTAGAAAATATCCTTGAAATTTCTCCTTCATGGAGTACAACAGAGTATTAGGGCCACTTAAAGAAAAAAGAAAATTATCAAGTGATAAAACTCAACTCAACTTTATTTATAGAGCACTTTAAAAACAACCACAGCTGAAAACAAAGTGCTGTTCACATATGGACAGAAGCATTGAAACAAAGGTAAAAATTAGATATAAACACTCGTGTTATTGTTTCATTGTTCCTAAAAACAAATTTAAGAACAATAAAACAATAAGTAAAACAAAAACAAACCATAAAACACTAAAACAGAGTCTAGTCTCATGGTGGAATAAAAGCCGAGGAATAAAAGTGTTTTTTAAGACGAGTTTTAAAAACAGACAGTGAGGTGGATCGTCTGATGTGGAGCTCGTTCCACAATTTAGGGTCAGCGACAGAGAAACAAAAAACAAGAAATATAAGAAACAATAAAATAAGGAGCTGCTCGTTTATAAAGTGGAAAATTTAGAGTTAAAAGAAAATTGCCACTTCATTAAACGTGTTAATTTGTCAAACTTTAAAAAAAAAAGAGGAAACTGAAGTGGCCCTCCCTCTCTGTGGTTGTGGAGCTCGTGTGTTTGTGTCAGATAAATATGTGGCGTCCTTTCTGAGCCCAGGTGCAGTCTGGGTAATCTGCGTCCAGCGACCTCCTGCGTGGCGTCCGATCTCAGTCAGGCAGAGTTTTTCCCAGGATGCAAAGTGCTGGCCAGGAAGGAGGCGGACGGCTTTTACTACTCAGGCACTTTGATAAAAGAAGTTCAGGTTTTTTTTCTGACTTTATTTTTTTACAACATTAAAAAAACAAACTGAGACGTTTTATTGAAGCACAAACTCTGTTTCTCTGTCAAACCTCAGGGCTGTGGGGGGGTGTGGCAGGTGGACTTCGACCCCCCAGGAGGCTCAGGTCAGGGGCTGGTCCCCCCCCAGAGGCAGCTGGTCTGCTCCCAGGACCTGGTGGATCCCAGCAGGGCCCAGACTGAGGGTCTGAGTCCAGGGGCCCCTGTTCTGGCCCCATGGGGGTCCAGTCTGAGCAGATATGGACCAGGGAGGGTGATGCTGCCCCCCCAGGACAGAGACGCTTCAGGGAGTTTAGGAGGTCTGGATTTAAACCTGGATTCATGTATTAATGTAAAAGAGTCTGCAGAGGTTTGATGAAGGTGTGAATCAAACTTCATTTAAACTTTATTTAAAAACAACAGATCAAAGTGAGTCACAGCAGCAAAAGAGAAAAGGAAACAAAACAAAAACATGTTTTCTCTGTTTCATACTTCAGACACTAAAATATAACCAGAGTTCAGTGTAAGATTCCTTGAACAAGTTTTCTTATTGGACGAAGTGTGAAGCAAATTTACAGAAAAATGTCTTTTTTCAAGGAATCACAAGAACAGCATCAAGAAAACAAACAAAAAAAACACATTTTGTTGAAAAACACAAACTTCAAGAACTTTTAAACTCGTAAACTTGCTTCTTTGTTAAACTGGAAAAATCTGCTGTTTTAAAGTTTGTAGATTTGATATTTTACAAAACTGGTAAATTTGCCATTTTTAAACTCCTCATTCTGCCGCTGGAGAAAACTGTGTGTGCCACATTTATCTGACGACAGCAGCTCTGGTGTCATTTTTATCTTCAAATTTCTTGAATTAGACATATTTCTGAACTCATCAGCTCATATTTAGTCTGATAAGATTTTGTGTCTCAGTTTTAACTCAAAATTAGACACAAACATTTTCACAGATTTTTTGCAGTGAACTGCTTCAACTTTCCTGTAATATTCATATTTCTCTCCAGACTTTATTGAGCTCCTTGTCGTAGTTTGGTCTTGACTTTTTCAGACTGAACGTTGATGTGTTACAGAGCTGAATCATCCTGATTGTTCTGTTGTTTTTCCTCCTGTCGTTGCAGCTGTTCGCTGTGGTCGGGTCCTGATGTGGGACGGTTCTGTGTCTCTGGTTCCCTGCAGCCTGGTTTCTCCCATTTCAGCTCCTCAACACCAGAAGATCCTCAGAGAGCTGAGAGTCCTGAAACCTGCAGCTTTCAGAGGCTGCTGTGTTTGCTCCTGCAGCGCCTCCTGCTGTCAGCTCAGCTCCTCTACACACAGGTTCAGCTGTGGAGGAACAGACGGGTCCAAAAGAACCGAGCAGGACGCACAGGTGGAGCTGAGAGACACAGGTGAGAGCAGAGACGCTGACAGGCCCTGCTCCTACTCCTCCTCCTCCTCCTCCTCCTCCTCCTCCTCCTCCTGCTCCTCCTCTGAGCTCAGAGCGCTGAAGGTGAGGAGCAAACAGCAGCGTCCTCCATGGAGGTACTGGAGGAGAACTGGACCAGAACCACAGCACAGAAAACCAGGTGGGTTCGGAAAGTACAACCACAACTTCACTGAAGTAAGATAAAAAAAACAATAACCTGTAAATCCTATTTAAACTATACTTAACTTAATCCTCCACAAAGACGAGATATTTAATGTTCAAACTGATAAACTTTATAGTTTCTTCCTAAAAGTCTTGTTCAGGTTGATGTTTCCTCTGTTTCCTCCTCTTTCCTTTAACTGGTTCAGTGTTTGTGAACTGAGGAAACTAATTGTTGAAGCTTTGGAGCTGGAATTCTTTCACATTCTTGTTGATGAACAACTTCAGTTGATCAACAGTCCCAAAGTCTCTGTTGTTGTATTTTCTTCTTCATAATGTTCCACACATTTTCAATGGGAGACAGGTCTGGACTGCAGGCAGGTCAGTCTAGTAGCTGCACTCTTCTACTACGGAGCCACGCTGTTGTAACAGGAGCAGAATGTGTCTTGGTTTCATTGTCTTGCTGANTGAAGGACTGAGCCTTTTGGGGATGATGCTCCTTTTATACCCAATCATGACACTCACCTGTTTAAATCCACCTGTTTCAGTTCATTGGTGTTGTGTTGTTGTGTTCCTCTCTGTAGGGGGCGCTGCGGTGCCAAAGAGGACGTCACTTCCTGTGAGGTTCAGTTTCCCCGCCCCTCAGCTCAGCACTTCGCCCAATCACAGCTCTGTGTTTCAGTCACTTCCTGACGCTGGAGGGCGCAGAGCGAACATCAGAGACGTTTTTGGATTCACCAACTTTAAACCTCGACCTCCAACAGGAGCGAGAGCGACGTCTGCCAACGACACGCTTCACACCTGACACAGCCACGCTTCACACCTGACACACCTGATCCAACTGTTCTCTAACCAACACAGAGACGGGTTTATTACTTTATTACAATACTTTATTAAAATACTTTATTAAAATACTTTATTAACAGCGTGAGGAGGCGAAAACGCTGAAGTGCATCTGAAGCTGAATCTGGACATGATGAAGCTGAATAAACAACATAAACGCACAAATGTAAACTCATGATGTAAAAAAAGAAAAGACTTAAACTGCTTTGGTCAGGGCTGTAATGTGAGGTCAGAGGTCAGAGGTTAAAGGTGAGGTCGACGCTCTCTCCCGCTCTCACGTTGACCAGCTGCGTTTGCTGCTGGGACTCTGGCGTGCTGGCGGTGACGGCGTATGTTCCTGGAGAAACTTCGATGTAGAAATCTTCACCTGCTGCTGATGCAGGAGTCTGAGAAGAAGAGGATTCAAGTTAAACTTCTCTAACGGCTGTAGAGGAGAAATAAAACGTGTTTTTATCAGAATTATCAGAGCAGCAGGCTCCTGTCACCTCGCCGTGCGTGGTCATGGCGTGTTTCCTGGCAGACGGCGCCCGTGTGGTCGTCCCAGCTCGTGAGTGGAACCTGCAGACATGGATCCTCTCGGTGTCGCTCGGCTTCGTGCAGCATCCAGACCCATAAAACCTCTGCAGCAGGAGCAGGAGTGAAAACTTAGTTTATCTCTAGTCTGAAAAACTCAGGAGCTGCAGGAACGTGACACTGACCTGACACTGAGACGACATCTGCACCATGAGCCCCGCCACGGTCGCGAAGACGTCGTCCAGCTCCGCTCTCTGAATGAAGAGAAACACGACAGAAGATAAAAACATCTGTGACCTGCTGTGTGAGGTTAACCAACAGAGAACATACCTGTGCAGGTGTGTGTGCAGGTGTGTGTGCGTCCTCCTCCGTGGTCGAGGTTTGTGACGCTGCCCCGGCGCTGGTCCAGTCCACGCTGCGTCTGGACGCTCGCTCCAACACCTCCAGGCCCAGACTGGCAGAGCGGCGCAGAGAAGACTCCAGCCAGACCCGGCTCTCCATCCACCAGGTGAACTCAGGTGACCTCAGGTGAGCTCAGGTGAACTCAGGTGACCTCAGGTGACAGGTGAACTCAGGTGAACTCAGGTGACCTCAGGTGAACTCTGGTGACCTCAGGTGACCTTCACCTGAGAGGACGGATACGAGAAAAACTCCTGGTGTCAATTTCCTTTTTGACTGTACTCACTGTTTATGCTTTAAAATAATCCTGAAAATGTTGTTATTGTTGATGGTATTGGTGCAATTTTATAGAATTTTTATTATAAGTAATGAAACATGTTTAATGCTTCTCACACTTATTGGTCATGGTATTTTTTTTTAAAGAATTTATTAATTGGTCATATAGTTGATTAATCAATTAATTTCAATAATTTGTTGGTAATGGTTTGCAACCATATAATATAATATAATATAATATAATATAATATAATATAATATAATATAATATAATATTCAAGGATTCAAGGAGTTTTATTGTCATTCATCACATTAAACATGGATGGAACGTAATTAGGTTACCCTGGTCCCGGAGCAAGCCCAGTTGTAGAAATAACAATGATTAAATATACACAAATATACGCATAAAAAAGAGAATAAAAGAAGAAAACAATCAACTAGCCCTTGTAACAAGGGGGGGCACTAAAGGGGACCACCAGAGTTCAACAGTCTCACAGCCTCAGGAAAGAAGCTGTTCCTCAGTCTGGTCGTCCATATAATATAATATAATATAATATAATATAATATAATATAATATAATATAATGCAGTATAATATAAAATAATATAATATAATATTATATTATATTATATTATATTATATTATATAATAACAAAGGCTCAAACAGTGACTCAGTAACAGTAATAATCCAGTAATATTATAATTTATAATCCAATAATTTGAGCCTCATGTTGTAAACAAGGACAGTGCAGGCTCAGGTTGGACACAGCGCATGCGCAGTTCTCACTCTTGTGTACTTTCACTAACAGCTGATCTCGCTCTCATTCAAACCGTCTCCTCGCGAGATTTCAGTAAACAGGTGATGATTTGAATCATGACAGGTTCCTCGCGCTCACATTAACTTCATGTTTCAGTAAAAACAGTGAATTTAGTGAAGAATCTAAGGAGCAGATTAACATGTTTACCTGACGTCACACCGACACCTGCGACAGAAACGGACCAATCAGCGAAGACTCCGACAGTTCACGGTTAAACCATGAAGTTACACAGGATTCAAAGATGAAATAAACTAAAATAAAGTGAAATAAACTTGAGTCTTCACATGTTTTTACTCTGACTGAGGCTTCTGCTGCTAATGACGCGACCGGAAGTCCGGTCTCTAAACCACGCCCCCTTAAAGAAACAAAACATGGAAACATTTAATTTAAAACTTTTATCAAAAACTTCCAACAAGCTTTCATACAAATAACAAACATTCGTCTGTTAATGTTTGTCTGTCAAGTACCAAGACTACGGAAGCCCTTAAAGGAAACAATTAGATCCATTTTTTCATTATAATTTTGATGCTTTTACTTCATTTAATCTTTTGTCACATTTCTATTTATTGAGTATTTTTTCATGCTTTTATTTATGACCAATTTTCATTCTTTTTTACTTATTTTATCTTGTCAATATTTTGTCTTAATTCTTTACCATTTTATTTCTATTTAATATCTTTGTTTGTTATTATTTTACTTTTGAACTTGTGTAATAAATATCTCCTCCTGATGTTCAGTCTTTATCCAATCACTTTGAACGGCGTTTCATTTCTATGAAAGGTGCTATAATAATCAAAGTGGTGGTTTGATGAGCCTTGTTCTCAGTTTTGCCTGTTGTATTGAGGAAATCAACTTATTTTGCTTTTTCCACGTCCCCAGATAATTTCGATGAGCTTAGGGTCAAAAGTACTGAAGCCTCAAAAAGTCAGAGACAAATCCTAAATACATCATTTCTCCCAATAAATTTCATTTTCATCTAATTTTTCTAAATTCAAAGGAACAAATCCCATAATCTCAAAGTTTTTATTCTTGTAATGTTGCATTATTCTGCCTCAGTTTCCAACCACCTCCTAAATTCTCATAATGAACTAAAATACTTATTTGCACTTGTTATGAATAATGTTGGGATTCTTTATGACTCAATGTCCTAAATCCAGTCAGCATTAACCTTTTATTGAGGGTAAATATAAAAAAATCAGACACAACAAACAGTTTACACATTTTATTCTCTGAAAAACAAAGAGGAGCATCATCACGCCATCAGCACACAGGCTCCGCCCACCGCCTTGATCTTCTCCTCGGCCCGTCGGCTGAAGAACTTTGCTTTGACGATCACGGGCTGTTTGGGCAGTTTGCCTTTGCCCAGGACTTTGTAGTAGCCCTGAAGAAAAACAGAAGGACAAAACATGAACAGAGAAACCAGGTAATCACATTAAATAATTCAGCTTTTATCAAAATCAAAGCAAAACTGTGGAGCTTCACGCAGGTTTAACTTTCCCCAAAAATCCATTCAGTCTGTTATTGTTCATCTAATAGTTTAAACTCAACAAAAGCCAGTTAGGAAATGAGCTTCCAGAAACAGGAGGAAAAACAACAAACAGAAAGACTGAACTGACAAAAAACAGCAGAGATGAAAACAAACTCACGGCTGATCAAATCTTTTCTGACTTTACACTGTTGAGCTTTTATTCACGCTCACAATAACATCTCTGAAAATCATCTAAACAACAGAACTACAGCAGGTTTGCAGCACAAATATAATCTGAGAATCAGGATCCAAACAGAGAGATTAATCTTTGTTCAACAGAGTAAACAGAACTGAGTCAGAATCTGTAAAATGTCTAAATGTAAATGTGGCTCTGTTAGTGTCCTCTAACCAGACATTTCCTCTCTCACCTGCTCCATTTCTGAAGCTTTAAAAGTCTGTTGGCTTTGAGATGTAACCTAACAATCACGTCTAACAAGTTTTAGGTAAGAATTCAACAACTGTCTATTAAACAAATTACAGGTATCAGTTTGAAAATTGTTGGACACAGCTTCACCTCCTGAGACTGAAACGACTAAACAACCTGCAGGTAAAACTGAAGAGTTTTGGGATAAACACATGAGGTAAAAAACCAAAGACAGATTCATCCAGGACTTTTTCCAACGCTGAAAACAGGAGTTCACGCTCACACAAAACAAAAAGGCAAACATCAGCTCTGTCCAGGACGTTCTGTCTCCGTCCTTCAACCTAAACTCGTTCTTGTTTGCTGAGCCGGTAGAAGAAGATTAAACCTCTTTGACTCTTTGCTGCTGAAGCTTTTGCTGATACTCACAGCGCGAACAGCGTCGATGATGGGTGCAGGTCCCTCTGGCTTCTTGCCGTAGTTGACGCGGGTCTGTTCGCTCACCAGCGTCCACAGCTTGTCCAGGTTGATGGTGGGGCAGTGGGCCGTGTTCCTCTTCAGGTGGTAATGTCTCATACCCACTTTACCAAAGTACCCCGGGTGGCTGAGGACGGAAGAGAGGATTCAGGTTCATCCAGAGCAGGAATATGAAAACCTGACGTTCTTTAGGTTTACGGCACATTAAGATCAGTGAGTGTGTAACTGCCCATGTGGGTGACCCCCCCACAGAGAGACGGTCGGTGAATAGGACCAGTTTTTACTCTAAGAGGACTCAAGCACACCAGGACAACCATGGTGTCCAGATGAGACTCTAGTCTCTATGTTCCTGCTCCTCCACATCACATACGGAGCTTTTCCACTCTACAGTTCCAGCTCTACTCTACTCGTCTCTACTGGGTTTGGTTCTTTTCCTCTAGCCCGACTACAGACTCACGGTGGGCGTGGATCTTATAACACAGCTGCGCTAAAGTGCTGCGCAGAAGTGCGTGCATGTTCATCTATAACGCCACACAAACATCATTTTGTACTAACATATGTGCCACCGTGGTCTTTAAAGGAAAAAAAAAAAGCTTTAAAAAGATTTCATTAAAGTAATACAGCGGCTCAATGTGGGTCGTCATGACAACGGAGGTAAACAANTTCTGTGCCGTCAGGTTTAAATGTCATTAAAAACCCGTCGCTGACTTATTCCTTTGCCTCTTGTAAGTGATTTGTTCAGAGTCAGAAGCTGCAGAGACGACATTCTCTGACCAATGAGTGACCGGCAGTCCGTCCACGTCACCTTTTAGTATCAGCTTTACTCTCTTAGAACCAGGGTAGAGTAGGTACTAAAAACTGGCGTCTGACGCGTAGTACCGCGCTAATGGAAACACAACACAAACCGAGTAGAGACGAGTAGAGTAGGGCTGAGACGAGTCAGTGGAAAAGGGCCAATAAAGTACTGACACTACATTAAAAACACTAGTAACACCAACATGCGATGAGATACTTTAACCAATGTTATTATGATTATTTCAATATTACATGTCAGAAAGTTGTAAATGTGAACGTGAATTAACTCAAAAAATCAAACAGAACTCACTATTTATCAAAGTTGATTCTGTGGTGATGCATACCACCAGCATTACCACGACCTCCAGGATGTTTTCTGTGCTTTCCTGTGAGATAAACAAACACATGTTAACCAGGTCTGACAGTTATATACACACACACACACACACACACACACACACACACACCTGAAACTACCTGAGAAACAGGTAATAACCAGACTCACCAATGCGACCATGTCCGTGGCTGACATGTCCACGAAGCTTCCTGGTTTTGGTCTTCTTGGTGGGCTGGAAACACACAAACATTAATAAACAGGTTAGAAAATAAAATAAAATGTTTGACTGTTTTTCACTGTATTTAATGCTGTGACATCATATTTAACATTATTTAGAGTTACATATGTGGTTTTTATCATCTGTGCATGGTCTCTGAGAGTCTTGAACAGCACTTTAATAACAAAATAACTAATTTTAATTAAAAATAAAGCAGATTCATCAGTTTCCTGTTTGTGCAGATGGGATTAGCTGTTAGCTCCATGTTAAACCAACAGGGTGACACTTTAGAAGGAGGCAGAGGCTAAATAATCTAATCACATTATTAAATATGGACTGATTGAGCAGTTATAGATGAGTTAATTCCTTAGATTTAATTAATTCCTTAATTTAATGTTTTTCTTCCACGTTTGTAACAAACTAATGAAGCTGCCGGTGCTAATGCTAATGCTAACTCCCCCAGAATCAACATTAAGCACAAAAATAAAACCAACACAGGCTCAAATTAAAGATGATTCAGACTAAAACACTCTTAGAGACAGTTTCGTGTTTGTGTTCGTGGATATTTTCAGTGTTTTTTCTGTTCGTGGATGAAACTCAGTGACTGATGTTTGAGCCCGAACAAACCTGATTAAAAGTGACAAAAACCACCACAGTTCACGGTCAAACCTGCCTGAATGTGACCATCAGAGGTGGAAGAAGAGTTAAGTTTAATAAAAGTGTAGTTTAAAGGTAAACTGGTGGAGGATGGAGGCAGATTAAACTGTTTCTGCTTCAGTCAAACATGTTTTTACTCACCATCTTCAAGCTGCTGCTCAGAAAGGAGCGAGATCTGGAAACATCGCGGTTTTGTGCGAGATTTGGTTTGGACTCCACAGCGACCCCCAGCGGCGGGAGCGAGAAACACAGAGTTTAAAATATTTATGGGTCAATGACAAAAAGAGGGTGTAGTTCTTTGAAAATGGATAAAAACATATTTCTGAGAGAAGAATTATGTTTTCTAACAGATTTCAGTAGTTGACCAACATTTCAAAGTTTTTAGGTTCATTATTTTTTAGTATTTTTAATTTGAGCACCCAAAAATGTCAGGTGGTGCAACCAAATATATGAAAATATATTTATATGTTCCTGTTATTTTTTCTGTGTG
>RPOG01007855.1:0-16379 GCA_008086565.1 Thalassoma bifasciatum | reverse complement strand
GAAACCAGACGCCACGTCATCAAAGGTCAAATAGCCGTTCTTCCACCGAACTTCAGTGAAGTTTTCCGATATCAAGTAGCCGCATTCGGTCCTGTTGTTCACGTCGTCAGTTAAGAAATACTCCTCTGATGTCTCATTGAAACAGTAGAAAAACTTGCCAGCAAACATGTTCACCCCCATGATACCGAAGACCAACCAAACAGTCAACACCACCAGGGCCACATCGAACAGGGACGGCAGAGACCGGACCACAGTCCCAACCACCACCTGCAAACAGGTAAAGAGAAAGGCAGGTGAAGAGTTTGTTTGTGTGTGTGTGTGTGCGTGTGTGTGTGTGTGTGTGTGTGTGTGTGTGTGTGTGTGTGTGTGTGTGTGTGTGCTGTCTCACCCTCAGGCCTAGTACGCGGCTTAAGATCCTCAGAGGTATCAGGGCCCTCAAAGAGCAGATGGAGGCTCCGAACTCTGGGAGACCCAGCGGAGCAGCTATCAGACAGCACAGGGTCACCTGGAAAAGACACACCTGCTAATGACATCACCTGTAAGGTAAGATAGGACTTTGTTGATCCCAGTGGGGGGGCTGATTTCTGGTGAGATAATGACAGACCTGAGGAGACTTCTTTAATCTCAGACAACAGCTAGTTCCTTTAGTTTTTAGGTCGTCCTAAATGTCAATTGGTGTTAATCGTTGTTTATTGATTACTATAAATCAGAATCAGTATCAGAAATATGTAACGAGGGAGTAGAGGTGGGTGGATCGATTCAAAATATCGATATATCGATACCAATGTTGGTATCGGTATCAATCCATACTTATGTGATGAGATCGATACTTAAGTTTGGCTTTCACTTTTTCTTCTTCATGTGTGCTCCTCTCACTCTCTTTGCTTTGAGCACTCTGCTGAATATGCTATATATGTTATATAAATACAAATTTATTAAACCAACACCCAGTGCAAGTTGTTTTGCACTGCTGCTCTTCACTATCAGTAAATTAATATTTTTTTTATGTTTCTGTAACGGTTAATCTGCCAGTCTGCCCAAGCTGTTCAATCAATATGATATATTACACGCTAATATAAGTGAGTTGCTGTCTACGACGGAGTACTAGGGCCACATTAAGAATTATTTTGGGCCATATTAAGAATTTTTTTTTTTACTTCATAATTTACCGCGAGATTAAAGTCTAAATGAATTTTTTTACTATGAGAATAAAGTCAAAGTTAATTATGTTTACTAAGAGTTTAACGTCTAAATTAATTATTTTACTATGGGATTAAAGTCGAAATCCGTCGTAGCTATCATCCATAAATATTCAAATTTACTGTTTTACAACAAAGCAGAGAAAAAATCAAAGCGAATTATTATTTTCTGATTGAAAAAAAAAAAATAGTTTTCTACTTTCATTCATGAACAGAAACAGTAGTTTTAGAGATTGTGTGTTATTTTGATTAGTTTTGAAGAACTGCTCCTCCATGTAAAAAGTATCAGCATCGGTGATACTGACCCAGTGTTTACTTGGAATTGGATCCATACCAAATTTTGCAGTATTGCACACCACTACCAGGGAGAAATGAAGTGTTTCCATAGCTTTTAATACAGTACAGGCCAAAAGTTTGGACACACCTTCTCATTCAATGTGTTTTCTTCATTTTCATGACTATTTACATTGTAGATTCTCACTTAAGTCTTTGCAAGGGGAGAAACAGAAATCTAGACCTTCTAAGGGGAGGCAGAGCTCAACCAACTCTATCAGAGTGAAGGCAACATAGATGATCAGAGAGAAGTACGACATGTTTCAAGACAACACCTGTCACACACTGAGCTTTGACAAGTTAAATGAATGATTTCTGTCAACTGATAACGGATATGAATTTGCATCAAGCCCTAGGTGACACCACGACCTCAACTGATTTGCAAGGTGAAAAAGCAATTTGTGAGTAATTGAGTGGCCTGTGAGTCACTACCTAAAGCCCGGCTCGTTTGGCCAATGTGACCGCAAGTAAACTGTGCCTGGGCACGGCCTACTTTGCTGTCTTCTGCACGCTTGAAAGAGGTGTGCTAAAGGGCGATGAAGTTGGCGCCGCGCGTACATGATGCATAAAGCATGAGGTATGATCGCCGCGAAGGTTCCTCTCGATAATCATTTGAAACAATGGCGGAGTGTCAGAGGGCTGTGTCGGTCCAAAACAACTGAACAGAAGTCAAAAAGTGAGTAAAGTTGTAACAATGTTCTCTGTGTTCTCTAATGCTGACTCTGGAACCGCGTCTTGTAAACAAACGACTTGATGTCAGCGGCCGTGCGTGTGTCGAGACTCGTGCAAAAGTCTGGTTCAGGTTGTAGTAGTGTGACCGGCGGTCGCACTGTCCTATGGGCTAACGGCGCTGCGGGGGGGTGAATTGTGCTTGAATACAGAACATTTCGAAAGGCCGATGTGCCACCGACATGTGAGCGATTGAGTGTCCTGTGAGTAACTAAGCAACTTGTGAGAAACTAAGTGACCTGTCAGCGACTGAGCGCCTTTGAGTGATCGGTTGCTTACCATTAGGATGAGGAAGTCGAGGAAACACCAGGGGTCAGTGAAGTATTTCTTCAGTCCCAGAGCGCTCCACTTCAGGAGCATCTCCAACAGGAAGACGAAGGTGAACACCAGGTTAGCTGCTTCGTTCACCGACATTAAGGTCCGACGCTCTGGCATGTGAATATCTTCAAATATCTGTTCACACACACACACACACACACACACACACACACACACGTGACCATCTGGACAGGTGAGATTGGAGTGACTAACTAAACCATTCAGTGATTAAGGGGTAAGTGAATGATGTGCAGAGGTTAACCTGACGAAAATAACCCCTGTGTGACAAAATGGTTGGTTAAGAATTAGTCTCAGTGCGACATTTTGCAGACGATATGTTTCTTTATCTCTGAGCTGAATCTGAAGAAGTTTCTTTGATCGCAGATTCCAGGGCTTTTTTTTGAGGCAACAGCATCTCAGAATGCTTAGTGTTCTCCAGGGGTGGATCTACCAGGAGGGGGGGCACATGGTGGCAGGTGCCCCCTTAAAACAAAGCCTTTCCACCCCTGTTGCCACCCCTGTTATAAAGATTTAATTCAGGAAAAGTTAAACCTCATCAGACACATTTATGAATTACTGATGAATGATTAATGACATGACGGGACATTACCACCCCCCATCTCCAGCATCTCCCCTCACGGGACTTTTCACTTGAACACAGCGGCATGAAGAAACAGCGAGTTTTGAGCAACACATGTTGACTGAGTGAAAAATAATAAACCATCTGTCAAGAAATGGAAGAACCATAAAAGCCTAAAAGAATTGTGAGGCTGAGTTTGAGATGATGGAAATTCACTGACTTACTATAAGATGAGTCAAACCTATAAGAAACAAGTTGAAATTTTGAGCTAAAAATAAAAAATTGAGTTCAAAAGTCAAAATTATGAGATAAATGATCAAAATTATGGGTCAAAAGTTGAAATTTTGCCTTTTTTTCTCAAAATGTTGGACTCATTTTTATATTTTTAGGTGGCAGAAATTGGCTTCAATACATTACTTTTGTTGCCATTATTCAAATTCTTCACTTCAAATAGAAAGGGAGTGTTTTAAATAAATGTTTGAGTTATGAAGCTTCTTTGTGGTCTTTTTGGGTTTTACAGGTTTTTTTCTCTTTGCTTTCGGATTAATAAGACTTATAAGTATAAAATATGAATTTGGTCTTTGTTCGGGAAGTTATTTTTTTAGTGTTATTAGTTAGCTACTAGTTTTTAGTTATAAGTGTTATTGTCCATAACTACTTTTTCTTTTCTCTGAAATGTGTGTAGAGTTATGATATCACCAAAAGATGACGTGGGAAGTGTCACTAAATGTGGCGAAGAGATTAAAGTTTTAAAAAATAAAGTTTCATGGGTCCGAGAGGCAGAAATGTTTTGTCCACATATGTGGACGCAAGGTGTTAAGAGGTTAATATTAGATTAATCCAACACATACACTTCTGCTATTTTTCCACCACTTAACAATTGACTGCCCTTCTCTTTCCACCCCATAAATTATTTTGTAGATCCGCCTCTGGTGTTTTCTGATGTGTAAGGTCACTGCAGTTAGCATTTTCGAAGTTTCCGTAACAATTGCTTTTTTTTACAGGATGGGGTTGTTAGCCCTAAGCCTAACCAAAAAGGGGTTTTGGGTATCGTTTCGTCTGGCCACTATCCGTCCACCTGTCCGCCAAGGTTGAACCTGCCAGGAGCTTTAAAACTCCGGACGACATAGCCTTCTGGGTCATTGTGGCACACAAACCTTCCTTCCACGATAAGGTAGATACCCACAAGCTGCACAGAAAGACATCCGGTGCAGACTCGGACAAGCACGCAGCACATACACAAGACTCCATAACATCTGGAAATCCAACACATACAGCCTCAAAATCAAGATCCGCCTGTTTAACACCCTGGTCAAGCCGGTTCTGCTGTATGGGGCTGAGTGCTGGTAACCAAGTGGGACATGAGTAAAGTCAGCTCCTTTTACAATGGCTGCCTAAGAAAGATCTGCCGTATATTCTGGCCCAACAAAATTACCAACAAAGATCTCTACACAAAGACTGGATGCCGAGACCATTGACTGTGTATAGAATGGACAGCGTGCTTCCGCCTGTCACCGTTCTACGTTTTTGAAGCCAAAAGACCCCGTTTCTCTAGCCGCCATTGTGCAGCCAGAGTCTGCGCAGTAGAGAATTTCCGGTGGAGCCAAGTAAAAAAGAGAAATAAAAATATTTATTTATTCTTCTTCAGAAGGTTTAGTCTCCTTTTGGCTCTTTCCAGAAGTTTCTTATATCCCCAATAAAAACTACTCATGAACGGCAGCTGTCACCTATCGTAAAACGAAACTTATATCGCGGTTTTTAATGTCCAATAACTAATGAGAAACCAACTTCTCAGAAAAAAAACACCTGAACACCATGCAACCAGATGACATCGTCATACTACCTTAGCGTAAGGATGAGAGAAACGTTTCTACGAGGTATCGTAATTTTTTAAAGTTTTCCCGGCTCATATCTGGAATACATGGGGAGGCGGGGCTTATGACCTGTACTGCAGCCAGACACCAGGGGTCGGGGCATCTGCCGGAGGCTTTAGTTTGAGCCGAACGTCGTTACGTCCACTCATTATACAGTCTATGGCCGAGACGTGATCACAGAAATTAAACATCATCGCCTTAGATGGCTTGGACACATACTCGGTATGCTCCCAGAGCGGATCCCCAAAGTGGCCCTCAGATGGACTCCACCAGGGAAAAGGAAACAAGGCCGACCAAAGATTACCTGGCGCAGAACTGTTGAGTCTGAGCTGCTGGAGATGGGTCTAACATGAGGCACGGCACAACAGGCTGCCAAGGACAGTGATGGGTGGAGGAGCATTATCGAGGCCTTATGCCCCATGGGGGGCGAAGAGCATAAGTAGTAAGTAAGTAAGTAAGTGAGGTCACTGCAGTTGATTTTTGTCTGTCTAGAGGAAACATAGATTTCAAAGCTGCTGGAGCATCCACATTCTAGGAGTTTTCCTTCTGTCTTTCATGCAAAGACCTGATGCGTCGAAGTCCAGAAACTAAGCTGTGACATTGCATTGTTGTGTGATTGGACAATAATCATGTTCATGTTGTTTGTGTTTACCAGAGCTGTACTGCTCAGCATGATATTGAGGATGATGAAGGCTTCGAAGGTCGGATGCTGAACAATGTGGAGGCAGGCTCTCCTGAAGTTAGACCAAATCCTCCCAAGGCTCTGGGACTTATTCAAGTCCAGTAGGGGGCAGCATCGATAACACCCTAAGACACACCCACAAACACACGCACACACATGTAGAGCTGTCTCTGTCTACACGATCTAATCATGATGTCACAGATTACTACCTTCACAGCAGCAGTCCTCCAGTGTGTTTCCTTTAAGATCTTCAGCGCGTTCGGCCGGCTGCACCTCGGGATGCTTCTGCTCGTCGTCACCCTGAAAGCATCAACACAGGTGTCACAGGTGTCAGTTCTTACCCCTCTCCACGCAGTTAAGAAAAATTAAGCCTATGCAGAAATTTTAAAAGTTACTGTTCATTGAGAATCTGTTAATCAAACTTGAGGCTGGACGCAGAAAGACCAGAAAAATGTACACACCAAGTCATGACAGTTACAGATTATCTCTGTCTACCCATCACGGAAGAATGGATAGAAATTGTATATGGGATCTATGTCATGGAAAAGATTTTCACTAAGAGTACAATGAGAAAAGTTTTAAAAATGTGGTTAAAATGGACTGAGTATGTGAAGCATTTAAGATCTGACTTACTTGTGAACTATGAAGATAAACCCTCTATTGGTATTAATACTTTTATATACGTGATGTAGAAATGTGAGCTCCCTGGTTCAGTGGTTCATGTTAAAATTAACATTCAATTTACAAGGGGAAAAAAAACTCTGGGAAAGCATAAGGGATAAAGATATTCTGACTTTCTTCACCAGTTTTTCCTATGTCCTGATGGAAAAGAAGGACATTAATATTATTTTAAAAACAAAAGGGAAAAAAGACAAATACTTGTAATAGGAGCAAAGAAATCTGATGTGAATTGAAAGTTATGTGCAATGTAAGATAAACTGTGAGTTTCCAAATAAAAAGATTAAAAAAAAAAATTATCACTGTCTTCCTGACAAGAAAAGTCTTGTTAGTGTACAGTTTGATTCGTCTTCCCCATGGGCTCAGACTATGTAACAGGTATGCTGTTCTGTATTGAAACTGATTTGTAAAACTGGACCTGAATTTTGTTTTTGAATTTATAAAGAGATTTGAATTTTCAAGTAGGTAAGATACAATCTCCAAACTGATAAATTCACTTTCAAAACATCGAATACAATTTCAGATCATGCTTTTCAAATTCAAAACAAAGATTCGGTTTCTAGTGGCGCAAATCTCACCCCATATTCCTGAACAATCTCTGTTTAATTCATTAATTACTGTAAAAACCCTGCAGGATCCTGCTCTGTAGCCTGTAAATACAATAAAAAGAATAAAAAAACAGGGAGAGTTAAAGTGTGTCTGCAGAGGATTCATCAAATTAAGGTTACGTTGATGTCTTTGTTTTTTTGAGTTTTGAGCTCCTCGATCTCGGCGATGGGGGCTCTCTGGGACTCGATGTCCGGCTGCTGGCTGACTTCCCCTGCGAAGGACTTTGCTCCTGACAACTCCGGGTCTGAAGTCACAACGTCCAAGGCCAGTCCATCCGTCCTGTCGTCGTCCTTCCCACCAGCAGCTGGAGAAGAATTACACACAGACATGAAGACAGAAAACCCTGAATCGACCACAAACAACAACTGCTGACCAAACAGCTAACAGAGAAATCAACAAGAGAATCTGCTTGATCAAGGTAGATTAGAGTCGTTTTCTAATCAAACCTGAAGGATTCGGCTTCTTCTGTCCGAGCCGACACCAGAAATCCCTGCAGCTCTGGATCATAGTGGACTTTGGGTTTGACCCCTGAGTTTTTTCTCCTAGAGTCAGAACATTGCTGGCCCAGCTCAGCAACAGAGACAGGAACAGACCAAGAACCTACAACAAAACCAGATCCAGTCTTAGAACTTGAAAAAAGACCTGGAATAGAACCAGAATTTGCAAAACCAGCAAAAAAAAACTGGGCACTAGAGGTGAAACGATTTCTCTAATGTATTTTTATTTCTATGATCCGACTATAGAGCCACCCTTTACTCTGATTACTGCTTTGCAAACTCTTGGCATTTTCCAAGAAGTCGTCACCTGAAATGGTTTTCACTCCACAGCTGTGACTTATCGGGGTTAATTAGTGGAATTTCTGGCTTAATCAATGAGGTTGGGACCATCGGTTTTGTTGCGCAGAAGTCGGGGCTCCACTAATGCTGTCTTTTTATAGCGGTGGTGCACGCGCTTAACTCCATGTGAAACTACTCGGAGTTCATCAAACAAACTCAAATCCGCTGTTCTGGAACCGAAAATTCAGAGTTTTCTATCTCAGAGGAGATCAACTCAGAGTTAAGGGTTTAGCTCAGAGATTCTTGAACCTGCTTTGTGAAACAGACCCCAGGAACAGACTCTGGACCTCCAGAAAGACCAGAAACACATGCAGAGACTCACCAGCAGCCTCCCAATGATCACAAGCGACATGAAGAAAGGCACACACATGACGGGACCTGAGACCTCCATGCAGTCCCACAGGGTCTCGACCCAGCCGTTAAACACGGTCCTGATAACGAGGAGGAAGCTGTGGAAGAAGTCGCTCATGTGCCAGCGTGGGAGCTCGCAGTCTTCCGCAATACGACAAGAACACTCTCTGTAGTCGGTCGCGAACAGCTGCATGCCCAACACGCTGTAGCTGAAGATCACGATCAGCAGGGCCAGAGTCAGGTTCCCCAGAGCGCCAAACGAGGACCTGACCAGCTTCAAGAACAGGTGGAAGGACGGCCACCACCGGGCCAGCCTGAAGATTCGCAACTGTACAGGAGACAGAGGTGGAGACAGGTGAGAGAGTGAGGAAACATCAAGACAAGTGAAGAGACACGTCAGGAGACAGGTGAACATGTCAGAAGATACGGAGACAAGATGTTACACGAATGATGAATGTGGAATGAACAAATGACTGTGGACTGAATCAGTGAAAGTTGAGTGAATGACTGAAATTCGACAGAATACATGAATTTAGAGTAAATGGATGATGTATGATTGAATTGGTGAAGGTTGAGTGAATGGATGAAATTCAAGTGGCTAATAGATTGTGGAGTAAAGACATGGAAGATAGGTGAAAACATGATTGTAGAGTGAATGGATGAAATTTGAGTGAACAAATGAATTCTGAGCAACGGGATGAAAGATGAGTGATTACATCAATGTTGACTCAACATGAAAGATGTGTGAAGAAAAGAATGTAGAGTGAATGGATGAAAGATGAATGAATGAATAATTGTGGTGTGAGTGGATGAAATTCAAATGAATAAATACTGGATGTCCACTGAATGGATGAAAGACATGTAGAAAGAAATATAGAGTGAATGGATGAAAGGTGAATGGATAAACAATTGTTGAGTGAATAGATGAATGAATGTCTAGTGACTGAATAAATATGGAGTAAAGAGATAAAAGATGAGTTAATACATGATTGTATAGTGAATGGATGAAATTTGAGTGAGCAAATGAATTTGGAGCAGAAGGATGAAATATGTGTTTAGAAAAAAATGTTAGGTGAATGAAGGAAAAATGGAAGAATGAATTATTGCGGAGTGAATAAATGAATCTAGAGTAAATGGATGAAAGGTTTATGAAAACATGGATGTCCACTGAATGGATGGAAGATGAATGAATGAATAATTGTGGTGTGAGTGGATGAAATTCAAATGAATAAATACTGGATGTTCACTGAATGGATGAAAGACGTGTAGAAAAAAATGTAGAGTGAATGGATGAAAGGTGAATGGATAAACAATTGTTGAGTGAATAGATGAATGAATGTTGAGTGACTGAATAAATATAGAGTAAAGAGATTAAAAAATGAGCTAATACATGATTGTAGAGTGAATGGATGATCTTTGAGTGAGCAAATGAATTCGGAGCAAAAGGATGAAATATTTGTTTAGAAAAAAATGTTAGGTGAATGAGGGAAAAATGAAAGAATGAATTATCGTGGAGTGAATAAATGAATGTAGAGTAAATGGATGAAAGGTTTGTGAAAACATGGATGTCCACTGAATGGATGAAAGATGAATGAATAAATAATTGTGGAGTGAGTAGATGAATAAATGTTGATTGAAGGAATTCATATGGCATAAAGACATGAAAGATGAGTGAATACATGAATGGTAAGTGAATGGATGAAATTTGAGTGAACAAATGAATTTGGAGCAAAGGACTGAAAGATGAGTGATTACACGGATGCTCAGCCAATGAAAGAAAGAAAGAAAGATGTGTTAAGAAAAAAATATTGAGTGAATGGATGAATGAATTTTGAGTGAATCAATAAATATGGAGTTAATGGATGAAAGATGAGTGAATACATTAATGGTGAGGGAATCGATGAAGGTTGGTTATCTGGATGAAAGATGTGTGATGAAAAAAACGTGGAGTGAATTAATATTGTTGAGCGGATTCATGAATGTGGAGTGAGTACATCAACGTGGAATGAAAGGATGAATGCTGAATGTACGTGAAGTGAATAAGTGGACGTGTAGTGATTGGATGAATGTTGGGTGACTGAATAAAAGTGGTGTGAATGGGTGAATGTTGAGTGGATTGATTCACGGTGAACGAGGAGGGAATAGATGAACGTGGAATGAATTGGTGAAAGTGGAGCGATTGGTTGGATTTTTAGTGAATTAATTAATGAATGTAGAGTGAACAAGTGAATGGGTGGACCATTTAATATAGATGAAATGAAGATGAAGGGTTTGTTTAAGATGAAAATGACATCATACTGACCAGTCGTGTAGCGCGGAGGATAGTCAGACCCTCAACATCAGCTATCGCCATTTCCAGAATGCTGAAGGCAACGATGATGCTTTCAAAGACGTTCCAGCTCACCTGGATCAAAGAGAGGAGTTACTCTGTGCCAAAGTCTACAGACATTACTGGAAACAACCAGGCACAGTCTTACCTTGAAGTAACCATATGGGTCCATGGCAACAATCTTAAGCAACATCTCCACCAGATAGATAAGCGTGAAGACCTGAGGGGGTAGAAGGTCAGAGGTCAGGGTATGAAGGTAAGAGGTTAGTTATCAGAGGTCAGAGGTTAAGGCTAAGGCCCTGTCTACACATCAAGGCTTCACAGCATTTCACCTAGAAATACAAAAAACAGTGAAAAAAAATCTGCATTTACATATAAACGGGGCCTGAAATGCTGTAGTACGCATGTCAGGCCTGTAGATGGCGATATGGCTGTAGGAGCCATTTACACGACAACGTTTAGAGGCTGAAGAAGAGGTGGGCTGATTACAAGCGGCAACCTCTGGTCTGACAAAATGAGACAACACGGAAGTGCTGAAAAGCTGCTGTCCCTCGACTGACCACTTGAGTCTGGCTCCAGACGTACCGGAAGTCACGTACACACCAAGCCAAAAAAAAGCAGAGCCGAAATTAGTGTATTTAAAGCCTGGAACAAACTCTGTCTTCCGTCTGTATCCCTTATTTCGCTAACGGCACACACTGTGAGGGGGGTGAATTTTTTTCTAACTCAACTGTTTGGAAGATGTTAAGATCGAGAGCTTGCCCAATCAGAGTCACAGCTCAGATCACATGACTGACGGGAGCCCAATGGCTGTGAGTTTGGGCACTTGTCACTCGTCCCAATTCCAATTCGGCTGCACCTGCCATTTTGCTTCAAAACAGAGCTACAGTAACAGACGGGTGACGTCACGGAGACTACGTCCATGTTTTATACAGTCTATGGCTGATTATCTGGCATTTATACTGAAAACTTCTTCGCTGATTGCAGAAATGGTGCAATAGATGCACATTTCTTTGGAAGGCGGTCTGTAGATTCAGCAGCACAAGAATGAAACAGTGGTCCGCTGTTGCTGTTGCTGTTGCTGTTGCTGTTAAGGTTTCACATGGCACAGTGAAGGTTTGATGCATAGCAGAGTGTGACCTCAGCAATTCCACTGAAAATGCCGGATTGCCATTTACACAGCAACAGTGAAAAAGCGTTTCAGAAAAATTCTACTCTGAGGGGCCGTTTTCAAAAGCTTGTTTAAAGTTGGCTAAAACGCTGATTTCATGTAAACAAGAGGCCGAAATAAAAACAAGACTTGACTTTTCACCCTGTTGTGTAAATGGGGCCTTAAAGGTAAGGGTTAAGTTATCAGAAGATAGCAACATCTGGTTTGGAAATATTAAGCCTGTGCAGAAGTGCTAAAAGTTACTGTCCATCAAGAATCCACTTGAGAATAGTTGCAGAATGACAAAAAAAAAAGACCAAGCCATAAAAACAGACTTATACAGCATTATAAAAAACATATTTACAGCCTGGTTCAAAAACAGCTTGGGTCTTAATTGCTGATCACACTATTGGTATGCGCTTTACAGGGGACAATTTTTTTCTAACTGGGCAGTTTAGAAGATATTAGGGTCATGAGTTTTTCCAATTAGAGGCTCAGCTCAGGTGACCAACAGGCGCCCTAAAGCTGTTAGAAAGGAAGCTCAAAGCCTGTGTCATATCCCCGCCATTGGATTCGTTTAACTCCATCAGAAACAGACGTGTGATGTAGCAGAGATTATGTCCATGCTTTATACAGTCTACGCTCTGCACACTGAGGTTTATGAAATATTCTGGATTAAAGATAATCTGTTGTTCTGAGCCTCACACTGACCAGATTCCCAAATACCAGCATTTCTTCAAAGCTCGGAGGCAGAGGATAATGTTCCATGGCCATGAAGATGATGTTGATGATGAGGCAGAGGACGATCCCCAGGTTAAAAAAAGGGCTTGTGACAAAACTGTAGAGGTGCTGTTTGACCAATCGCCAGCAGCCACAACAATTCCACTTCAGGCAATGGTTGATGAACGGCAGGCAGCACGGAGAACAAGCTTTGTCCTCAGAGCCTGAGACAAAAAAAGGGCAAAACAGGAACACACAAAGACAGCTGAAGACGACTGGAGTGAGTGTGTTTGTGTTAGTTTTTGTCTTTTTGTGTGAGTGTGTGCATGTGTGTTACCGTCCACTCTGCTGGGTTGTGTTTTGGAGACTTCTTGTTCATCTTCCTTTGCGTCTGAGAGCGCCGCTCTGCTGGTGGCTGCCTGTGATTAGAAACACACACATACTTTGAACTTAAGTATTGTGAGCTCAGGTGTGTCAGACTGACCTGACAGGGATCACAGTCATCTGATGGCGCACCTGTGTGTGCAGATGGAGAAAGAACAGATTTATAACTCAAAGATGAAATACTCTCACCTCCTCTTTGCTGCTGCTCTTCAGCGCCTCCTGGATCTGATTGTACGTTTTACTCCTCAGTCGAGCCTTAGCAACAACAGCTTCCTCTTGCTTCCCTATTGCCACGGCAACTGCCGCAACGATTAGGCAGAGGAGGCCGAAACAGCCAGGGAAGAAGACCAAAGCGAAGACGATAATGTAACTCTTACCCATGGCTCTTAATATCTGCACAGAGATAGACAGGTACAAAAAATCAGCTGTAACAGATGTGCTCACACTGTAAAGTCCAATTAGTTATCATTACTTAAAATAGCATGCAAACAGGTTGCACTTAAAAAAAGAGTTAGCTAATTTGAATTGTACTAAATAGTGCTTCCTAAGTGGAGTACACTGACAAATGAGTTTAAGCAATTATGAATGTAGTTCATGCAAAATCATTACTCAGGTTGAGAATGAGTGAGGAGGGCAGGCAGTGGACATGAGACCCTGCTGTACATGGATATTTACATAGATGACACAGGCTGTCTTTACTCTGGTATGGCCTGGATGTTAACGCTCCATGGCTTAGTCCAGATGTCTACAACATAGACTGGATGTCAAGTACACCAATAAATAATATTTTCTTCTGTAGAACTCTTGATGAAAATTCCAGTGTTATGCAGTGGCCTCTTATTTAACAAGGCACTTTTATTTGCTCACTTTATTTGCAGATCATGTTCTAAATGTTGAATTCAGCTGTAATATATGCTCCATGGAGCATAGACGGCCAGTCTGTGCCAGGAAGTGACACCTGCATGAGTCACCCATGTGCAGCAGGGTTTCATGTTCACTGTGTGCCCTCCTCGCACACGGTCACAAGGCTTGATAAGGAGATAGGTTCCTTCTTTTTCTTCTTCTTCCTCTCTAAATGTGCAGCAGTGGTGCAACTATATTGGCTATCAAGTAATCTTCATTCAAAACACTGAGTGTTTTGTGTTTTTCATCAGGCAAGTGACTGTTGCTGCCTAAATGCAAGTAAGAAGTGCATATTGTGAATAACCTTGTGAAGTTAAGTTAGGAATGTAAGTCAGGGTAGCTACTGGATTTTACAGTACAGAGACAGGTGTGCTCTTACCAACATCACCAGGTTTTCCCAATAGTCGCGGGACAGGAGTCTGATCACAGAGAGCAGAGATGGACCGAACCAGTCGAAGCTGGTGTAGCTGTAGTTTGGGTTCTTAGAACTTTTTATACACATGAAGCCTTCAGGACAAGTCCTAAAAAAAACAAAAGTTATAATCAATGATCGTGATAACTAATCATTATCATCATCATCATCATCATCAATATAATGATCACTCTTATTATCCTCAACTCGGCTTAATTTACATCGCACCTTCAAAGCAGTAGGTGGGCAACCAAGTTTGACAGCACAACTGATAGAAAAAAATTAAACAAAAAGAGCTATGAAAACAATAAAAGCATGGAGGATATGAAAACATAAAAGAACATAAAAGAACATAAAAAACCCAGTAAAGGGGCCATACTCTGCCAAAGTCCAAAGTGAACAAGTGCATGTTAAGTCATGTTTTGAAAATGGAGCGGCTAATGCCTTTGGATTGTTAAATGGACAGAGGAACATTCGAGATTGTCTTATCAGCTGACCCAAGAGCTCTGGAGGGCTGATGTAACTTAATAACATCAGTTTTGTTTTCGTTCAATTTTAAGCAGTTCAAATCCATCCATAATTTGACATCACTCGTGCAGTTGAGAACCGTCTGCAGAGAGTCTTTAGTTTGGTCCTTAATGGCAAATATACCTGCATGTCTTCAGCAAACAGTTAAAAGGAAAACCATGCTTTCTAAAAATCTGCCCCAAGGGTACACTGTAAAAATGAAAACTGAAATTCGTTGGCCAGGTAATGATTTTTTGATTCAGCCAACAAAAACCATTCTGTTGTGTTGCAAAGTACTTCTTAGTACTTACCTGAACAACCTTATTATGTTCGAAATCAAAATTTTGAGACTGTAACCAAATTCTTTGAGTTTGTTTCAGCAAAGAACCAGGTTTTTAATTTCAATTTCCCACATGTGCAATCACCTCTCCTGTTCTGTGTAGATTTTATTACCATAACTGGAAATATTTTTGTGTAAGTGTTGTATTAAAACTCTTTCAATTGAAGGGAAGATGTAGCTCAGTGGTAAATTCATAATCTACCAATCCAGAGGTCAAAGGCTCAAATCCAAGCAATGTTTTCAGGATTCTTGGTTTGTAGAACTCAAAACTTTATTTTATTTTATTAGTTGGTTCAACCTCAAGATTTATATTCGACCTCAAAACTCAGAAGTCCAGCGTGTACAGCTGCCTTGCAATCTTGAGTTAGCACAACTTTTTCGTCTTTACAGTGTAGCACATAATGAGAAACGACAGGGGCTCCAGAACGGACCCCTGTGGGACCCCCCAGGTCAGAGTTGTAACCATTAAATCAATCCAAAGCAGTGCCTTTGATGCCTACAGTGTCCAAGGTGTGAAAGGAGGATTGTGTGACCCACCGTGTCAAACGCCAGTGTCCAGTCAAAAAGGATCAAAAGCACAGTTACTAGAATTAAGGTTTGTCAGGAGATCATCAAAAACTTCGTCATCATCCTCATTGTCAGCTGTAAGTGAGATGTTGACGTAAACATACCCGGCATCAGAGTTGTTTCCACACAGCAGAGCATCGAGTTGACCAGGAAGAAAGTATTGATTTGCTGTGAGAGAGAAAGAGAGAGAAAGAGAGAGAGGTCACAATTATCATCTCAGTTCACATCACCATCATCTTTTCATCATCATCATTGTCTTCATCTTACTTTGGTTCTCCCGGTACTGGTTGTAATCAAAGCCTCGGCTTCCATTGTCCAAGTAAGATTCTGTGATGTTTACTGGCCACTGGAGACATTTCTGTCTCAGACTTCCCATGAATAACTGCTGACCAATCAGAGCAAAGACGAAAAGGAAGAACACAGTCATCACAGCCACACCTCCCAGTCGCTTCCCTGATCGGACGAGAGCTCTGAGAGTGGACTTCATACCTGAGAGACAGGGGCAGTGTTTAAAGTGATTGGACTGAAATCAGGTAACACACACACATATATATACAAACAATTACATGCTAACCCTTTAAGACCTACAAAGTCTGCCAGAGCGTATCTTTACTATTTTCACGCGTGTCATTTTTTTGCATCAAACTCTTGTTTTACATAGAAACAACCCTTATATCTCCAACCCTTGTGTATGAAACATAAAGGCTTATGTATGGACTAAATAGATTAATCGAGAAATTGATTGCTAAAATGAGCAATAAACTATAAAAAGAGAAATTTTTACTCTAGTTTTTCCAAATACAGAAACGCCAGGACTGTATCCCTCAAAAATGTAAATTAAAAAAACATGACACCTTGTTTTGAACATTGGAAGCAGT
>RPOG01007853.1:0-16383 GCA_008086565.1 Thalassoma bifasciatum | reverse complement strand
AAATGAAACACACAAAATGAAAATGTATGAGTCACTACAGACACTTGAGAGATACTTGCCAATAATTTCACACAGAAAAAATAACAGGAACATATAAATATATTTTCATATATTTGGTTGCACCACCTGACATTTTTGGGTGCTCAAATCAAAAATACTAAAAAATAATGAACCTAAAAACTTTGAAATGTTGGTCAACTACTGATATCTGGGTTTGGGGTGTGGGGTGTCTGGCTTTGTTTCCAAGGAAGACACTTCATTTAGTTGTTTTTGGCACTCAGATGTGGGTCACAATCACAAAGGACAGGAAGTAAAGTTACCAGGAAAGAGAGACAAGCTTCAACTACAAAATAAAAGCAGACAGGTCTCTAAAATATCTTCAATGAACACAAGAAAACCTGCTCTCCAGTGTTGCCATGGTAAGAGTTACGTCTGTCTGACAGTGGGTGATAGTGCTCATGGGAAATGTAGTGTTCAGCCTGGAAAACACTCATGGTTCCTGCCACAGGTGTCACCGCAACCAACGCTGAACAGGAAGTTCCCACAGAGACTCAGAGAGATATAACGTCACCAGCACCACGGCTCAGTTTGATTTCCTCTTGTTGTTTTTGAACAATAATCAAACTCTCAGTCAGAGGAAGACGTGGTGGAAGCTTCTGTGATTTTCTCTCTTCTAATCTGAATCCTTGATTTCCAATCTGCGTACAAACACAGCAGTCTCCTCACATACATTAAATACTCTGATGTATTACTCCGCATCCCACTGGGACTGTTTTTTCCAGCATCTGTGTGGGTGTAAAATGTGATAACCCTTAATCATGGCGTTGCAATTAACACAGCTTGAAGCTGGGAATAACCTCCTGCTGAGACGGAGCGTTATAAGTGTTTACATTAAAAAGTGTTTTTACCAGCCTGTGGGCCTCAAAACATTTACGGAGAGTGAGTTTTAAATCAAAGTCACGCTTTAATGTGTCTCTTTACACACAATTTATTACATGTAGGAATGGAACAACTGTTGATAGAAGATTAAAGACAACAACTGCAGATGTTTGACAGTTTTTACTCTTGAAAAGTGACTGTGTGTGTTCATTGTTATAGATCAAGTGTGTGAGTTACAGAGCTTTAGATTTAAACATGTGGACTCTGGAACAACATCAATGTGTCATCTCTGTTTGAAGTTTATCTGCGGCAACTTCTTCAGGATTCAAGATGATTCTCCAAACATAATTCAGTGGGTAAGAACTCCAGAATCCAGGCAACTTTCAAGATTACTGAAGACATTCCAGAATGCTTCAAAATCTAAAATATACCAATGCTGTTCAAGGACACTGTTAACATTATTGTTAGCGACATTCTAGAGTTTTCAAACCAATCCAGAAACCCTCTGTCATTCCAGAATTATGGCAACAAGAGTGGAGTCAAAGTAAAATTCCAAAACTTTGGTTAAAATCCAGAAAACACAGAAACATTCTAGCAAACGTGAGATTAATAATCTCAGGTATGTTCTAGAAGCGCTGAAAAGTTTCAATTTCCAAGAATCATTCAAGAATGCTGCCATTGTTTCCGAAAAGCACTACTTTTCCAGCACACTGGTAACACTGGTGTAACCCTAATAGTTCTGGAAAAATCCAGAGTTCAAATGGAATACTCGTATCATTAGTGCAATGCAAGTGGCAGTATTTTAATCTAAGTAAATTCATAATTCTAGAAACATTCAAGATCACTGGTGACATTCAGGAAATCTGCAAAAACTTAAGAATAACAATACTGTGCAAGGCTACCAGTAACATTGTTGTTATAACAGCAAGATTCTAGAACTTTAAAAACAATCCAGAAACCCTCTGTCATTCTAGAATTATGGCAACAAGAGTGTAACTGAAGTAGAATTCCATAACTTTGGTTAAAATCCAGAAAACACAGTAACAATTCAGCAAACATGAGATTCAAGAATCCTATTTATTTTCTTGGAATGCTGAAAAGTTTTAGATTCTAAAAATCATTCTAGAATACTGCTATTATTTCAGAAACCACTACTTTCCAAGTACACTGGTAACACTGGTGTAATCCTGGCAATGTGGTATAGTTCTGGAAAAATCCAGAGTTCAAGTAACTTCCCAGAATATTGCTAAAGTTTTGGAATCAAGAAATATGCTGGCATACTTGTGTCATTCCAGAAACTTGGTGTCATTTCAGAGTTCTGGCATATTTCTAGAAACCCTTCATTTTTCTGGAATAGTAGTGTCATAAGCGTGATGCAAGTGGCATTCTTTTAATTCAAGTAAGTTCTAGAATGCTGGAAACATTCAAGATTACTGCTGACGTTCAGGAAATCTGCAAAAACTTAAGAAAGTAATACTGTTCAAGGATACTTGTAACATTGTTGTCAATCCAGCAAGGTTCTAGACTTTTCAAAACAATCCAGAAACTCAATGTCATTCTAGATTTCTGACAACAAGAAAGTAACCAAAGTAAAATTCCATAACTCTGGTTAGAATCCAGAAAACACAGTGACATTCTCGCAAACGTGAGGTTCAATAATCCCAGTTATGTTCTAGAACTTTGTTCTAGAAAAGTTTCAGATTTCAAAAGTCAATCAAGAACGGTGTAATCCTAATAGAGCTAGAAAAATCCAGAGTTCAAGTAACTTCCCAGGATACTGCGGAACTTTTGGAATTCAAGAAATATTCTAGAATACTTGTTTTATTCCAGAAACTTGGTATCATTTCAGGATCCCAGCAAATTTCCAGAAAACCTTTAATTTTTCTAGAATACTAGTATCATCAGTGCAATGCAAGTAGCAGTCTATAATTCTGAGTAAATTGCAGAATTCTAGAAGCATTCAAAAATACCAGTAGCATTGCAGAATGCCAGTCATATCCAGAATTCTAGAAAAATGAAAGGAACCCACATTCATTCCATAAAATTGGGGGTATTCATGTGGCCAAAGTCAAATTCTCTCACTCCAGTTACAACCCAGAATCGGAGTAACATCCCAGCGCATGTGACATTCAAGACCCCAGTGCTGAAAAAATTCCAGATTCCCAGTAATTTCCTATAATACTGGTGACATTCCAGATCACTGAAAATATTCTAGAATACTACTGCTTTTCAAGAACACTGGTTACATTTATGTTATCAAGGCAACATGCCAGAAAAATCCAGAATTTTGGTACCATTCCAGAATAATGTGAACGCTTTTTTTGAATCCTAGAAACATTTCAGAACTTTAGTCTCAATTGCAAATCTCGATATCAAATAGAAGTATCAGTATCGTTCCAGAAGATTGGTGTCATTCCAGATATATTATTCATGCTCCACAATAAAGGCAAAAAGATTAATCCCAGTTCAAATGTTGCTAAAATGTCAGATGTTAGACTCGTGGTTATCACTTCCTCTAGAAATTAGACGAAGCCCGGTTGTAAATACATGTGGCTTTATTCACATTTCTTCGCCAAAGGACAATAAACAAACCATGAACCATAGAATCGAACTAAAACTTTAATCTGATCCAAATGTTTATGTACTTATAGCAAAATGAAACGAACAAAAATGATACCTAGTTTTGCCTATAATTGCTGTTGAACTTCAGTTTTCTAGAAACATTCTAGAGACTGAGTGTTGTTTTAAGAGCAGGCTGTTTTTCTTTGTCCACTCTCTGATTCTCCATGATCCAGTTTCCTGTTTCCCACGGCGTCTGCAGAGCCGAGGTTTCTGCTTCATGCTGGACTCCTCGCTGCACTCAGAGGGATTAAAACCATTAACGCAATTTATATCAAACATCCTCCATCAGGCCGCTCATCTTCTCCACCCCCCCCAACCCAAACCCACCCCCTCCCCCTCGTCGTCCACAGATAATCTAATTGAGGCCGCGGCTGTGGCCTGAGGATCGTTGCCGCTCGGATGCTCCTGGACGCGGCGAGATCCGAGCTTCATTAGAATAAGATGGATTGACGTTGGGGAGGAAAATTAAGAAATTAAAGGAGGGAGGGAGGGGGGGGGCGCGAGGGTGGAGCTGAACGAATCAGCTTTGATTGGGTGGAGGGTCAGCGAAGTGTTGGGGGGGGCGTTTGCTCTTTCGCTGTGTCCGAGTGGAACGGACAGGCCTCGGTGGTGGAGGCAGAAAAAGCTCTTTAAGTTCAGTCCATTTAACATTCACCAGCGGCGAGGGAGGGGTTGGGATGGGGATGGGGGGGTCAAGGATGAAATGAACCAGGAGCCTCTCATTAAAATTAAAACGCTCATTAAAGCTAATTGCCAATTTAAGGAAAATCTGGAGAATCCAGTCGGCCTGATTCTCGCTCTCCATCTCAGCGCCTGCCAATCAAAAACAGACTTTAACCTCTTAGTTCCCACCAGCGCGTCAGCGAGCTGTTCGCCATTCCTCTGACATCATCAAAGTATAAACAGTAACGCCTTCGTCAATTTTTAGAAAGTTTAGATTCTTCACATTTCAGTCTCTAAGTTTGTTTCACAGTTTTCTTAATTAGTGAAAGAATCACTCACAACAACGTGGACGTCCTACCTGTTTGGGGTCATTACGTCACATCCTGACGCCCGTACCCTGAATATTCACTCTCCTTTCCACCAGAGGAATCCAGAGTTCAAACATATCAAAAGTGTTGTTTCATCAAATTATTCAAAGTGGTGAAATTTCTCCTGTAAAGTCCGTTGTTTGTCTGTCTGTCGTGTCCGTTCTCATCAATAACAGCAGCTTCACAGTCTTAGAGCATTTCCTCCTCAATGTCAATCTCACAAAGCTGCAGGTCTTTGTTTTCAACAGGGTTCTAGCTGCAAGACTAAAGTGACCCCATCGTTTTCTGTTGAGTTTTCATCCCAGGACAGCTTGTGATAGACAACAAGTGCTCCCTGCTTGACTGGTCTTGTGTACTTTCTCTATTAGAGGGTCGTTTATTGGCTAACAGGCCTGTCACTCACTCCTACAGTAACCAATCACCTGACACTTCACAGGAAGCAGCTGTAGCCATTTAGATCATTGGTGAGACCCATTTATTCTTCATTCTTAGTCTTCATTCACTTTTATGTAGAGAAACAATCTGTGACTGTGAACTACAATTTCATGATTTTTTTTTGTTGAATTTGTCCCCAAAAACAGCAAAGTCGACTAAAAAGACGACACTGAGCACTGACAAAGCTGGTTTTGTTTGCACGGAGTCTTCAGACGATAGCGTGGATAGTAGGTGTTTGGTCACCTGAGACTAAAAACTCTCTAACTTCTACAAAGTTTTACCTATAAAGCTCAAATTTCACCCAGATGTAGATGAGAAGGTGTAGAAGTGATGTGGTGGATGTTTTATGTCTGACATGAAGCATCTTGAAGTTAATGATGCTCAAAAATTGGTTATAAAAAAATGAAGATGTTTCAGCTGCATTTATCCTGATGTGGACTTTAGCCACATATAAAATACTTTAATCCTTTAAATTAGTTGTCACTGATGAATTCTGACTTTATGCTTCTACAGTTATAAGCTCTGAAACACAGTGTGGTAAATAGACCAGAATTGGGTGGGAACTAAAGGGTTAAAGACCTCCAAACCTCCCCACCAGCAAGACTCACCCCCACCAAACTGTTCTCCATAAAAACATGTTTCATTAGGCTTCAAGTGTTTTTTTATTTTATGATAGAAGTCAAGGTAGAATGATGTCATCATTTGCAAACTTCAACATCAGTCACTGCTGAGCTGAAGCTGCTTTTCATCGTCTCTTTCTTCTTTTGTGATGTTGGAGAGTGAAACAGTCGCCCTGTTCCTAACAGGTGTCACGGCAACAACGAGGAGGAGGAGGAGGGCGAAGCCTCCAGCAACTGAAGCAGAGAGTCATTAATTTCTGCAGAAATCCTCCAGGCCAACTCTTTACTCACAGACAGGAAGAGGACGCACATACAGTACATACCACACACACACACACACACACTCACACACACTCACACACACCTGGGGCAGAGGCAGAATATCAATAGCTTGTGAAACACTTCTCGGATCAGTTTAGCTCTCAGCGAAAACAAGCCGCCGGCTGCTTCTGAACAAGCATCAACGCCGGTGTCAGCTCCACCCGCAGGAACGAACCGGAGTGAAAGGCTCCTCCGGTGTCGCCACCGAACATCGATCCACAGCATCATCAGCTGAGCGACCGCTCGCCGCAGGTTTGACCAGCCTTCAGCCCACAGCTGGATCCAGAACTAAACTTCACCTGTGGACACATCAGTGCTGGTTTATGATCCATCAACTCACTGCACGTTTACGCTGGACGTGTTCAACCTTTGATTCTCTCAGCGCCAACATCAGGTCACAAGTCTTTACACCAGGGGTTCCCAAACTTTTCAGCCTGTGACCCCCCAAAGTGGCAGCATTAAAGACTGGTGACCCCCTGCTGTGGTACAACATTAATGGGCCTTTGCATAATTGTATATCATCTTTAACCCCTATTTTTGCTTTTATTCTTACAATAATGAATAAAATATGGAATTGCTCTTATTTTTGATTTTGGGACACATATCACGACCCCCTATCAGTGTCGCGTGACCCCCCTAAGGGTCCCAACCCCCACTTTGGGAACCACTGCTTTACACCACTCTGATTTTGGTCCAACGCTGCAAAAACTGAAATCTAAGCAACTCATTGTGTCTTATTTTTTAGTAAAAATTGTTTTATTTTTCTTGATTTGAGCCACATTCACCAAACCAGGTCATTAAAATGCCTTATTTCAAGTTTTTTAAAGACAAAAATGAGGTTTAAATTGCTTGTAACAAGTAAAAAAAATGTCAATGAGAGAAGAAAGATGTCTTACTACAAGAAACTTTTTTGTATCCCATTACAAGCAATTCAAACCTCATTTTTGTCTTAAAATAATTTGAAATAAGACATTTTCTTGGACTTATCAGTAGAATGTAGCTCATTTCAAGAATAATACAACAAATTTACTTAAATGAGACATAATGTCTTGCTTAGATTTCAGTTTTTGCTGTTAAGTTTTGCAAGGAGATTCAAGGAACTCCTCAGTTCTGCAATAACATCAAATTTAGTTAAAATTCCAGAATCTCAATAATATTCCAGAACACTCCAGACATTCCAGAATTCTGCATAAGTTCAGAATTTGCAGAAAACATAAAAAAAAAAAATACTGATACATTCTGAGAACTCTGTTTGACTTTAAAAATAGTACTAACATTAGTGGAAGCAATCTAGACTTCTGGTAAAATTCCAGAATACCAGTAATTTTCCAGAATACTGATTGTAAATTCAATAACATTCCAAAGTTCTGGCACAATCCAGAATCCCTGTATCACTCCCAAAATCCCACTAACAATCCAGAATACTTGAGCGATTCCAAAGTTCTGCTTAAGTTCCGAAATTTCAGGAAAAAAAAAAAAAATAGTGGTCATTTTTAAGAATCTTGTTTGGATTCTAGAAAAGTACAAACATGAGTCCAAGCATACCTGATAAACTCTACACTTCTCGTACAATTACAGGAAACCAGTTACTCCCAAGAATACTGATAACAACAATGCCATCTCAGTAACATGATGTGATTCTAGCAAAATCTAGAATCACAGTATCATTTCAGAGACCAGGTGTCATTCTAGAATTCCTGTGAAATTCAAGAAAACCAACACCATTTCAAAATACTGGCTCCGTTAAAATAACCCTGGTCGTAGAATACTCGTGACTTTTTTTCTAGATTAAAAGAAAGAAAAAATAGATGTGTTGTGTTGTTTTGAAGGTAAATTATGTTTTTTCTTTCAGGACTGACTTTAGTTTCTTTCCGTAGCGTCTTTCCCGCCTCATTTATCGACACAGATTCTTTGCTCAAAGCTTCCAGAGTCTGAATCTGAACATCATCGATGCAGCACACACACACTTTAACACACACACACACACACACAGGCCCTGCAGGTAAACCAGCCCGGTGGTGTTATTAACATGTGTGTTTTTGGGTCTTAATTAGCGGTGAGTGTGTGAGATTTATAACCTGAACCCGACAGCTCCTCTTACCTTGGCGAGCTTCGGCTAAATTGGACGATTACTCACTCGGGCGGGTAAACATGACACGCAATAATTGGCGTTTGCAGATTTTACTTATTAGTATGATGTATCGATCCTTCAGGCAGAGCCGGCCATGACTGAAATCTATAATCTGTGTTTCCTGTTTGTTATCTGTGGCGAAAGGTCAGACTCTGAGTGTGTGTGTGTGTGTGTGAACGCTCAGAGGCTCTGACTGAAAACAGAGGAAGTTTCCGTCTGTTTCTCTTAGACAAAAAAATGTTTTGGACAAATATTGAGCGTCTTCATTTTTTTTTTAAATGACAGAATCAAAAACTTCTTCATCTCTGAGTTTCCACAGAGTTTCCTCCTAAATCGTTAACCTCGTTATCGACACCAAACGTTCGTTAATGTTCCTTAAAAACCTGAGAGTGACGCCTCGTTCACACAGAAAACTCTCTGACGTCTAACGACGCTGATCATGGTTCTGTTAGAGAAGATGTGCTGTAATTAGAGCAGGTATTGATCACACCTGAGTTTGACGAGTCAGAGTGTTTGATCTTTGAAGGAGTTTGGTCGTGTTGCATTCAAGGCAACGTTCTGGAATTTAACTCTTTATCTGCAAAGGAAATCTGTTCTGGATTACTTGAGTTTATTCCTGGATGATTACCATTGTGACAAATCATCAAACTCTTCACTCCAGCTCTGATTTTTGTCCACACTCCCAAATGAAGTGAAGGCAGGAAGCAGCTGTTACTTCATTTCTCCAGATTTTTTTCCCCCTTGTCACAAAACTTATGTCGATCTTAATATTTTTTCATTCTGTACCGTCTCTACATTCAGTTTCCACTAGAGCTGAACGGTTTTAGAAAAACATCAAATTGTGATTTTTCTGGCAGATACAGCGATTTCAATTCAATTCACGATTTTCTTTAAATCAAACTTAAGTTTCAATCTTGGAATTCTGGCTCTAGTCATGGAATTTCAGGTTTCCATCTTGGTATTCTGGCTGTTATCATGGAATTCTGTATTTTGATTTTGGAATCCTGGCTGTAATCATGGAATTCTGGGTTTCGATCTTGGAATTCTGTATTTTGATTTTGGAATCCTGGCTGTTATCATGGAATTCTGGGTTTCAATCTTGGATTTCTGGCTGTTATCATGGAATTCGAGGTTTCCATCTTGGAATTCTAGCTGTTATCATGGAATTCTGGGTTTTGATTTTGGAATTTTGGCTCTATTCATGGAATTCCAGGTTTCCATCTTGGAATTCTAGCTGTTATCATGGAATTCAGTATTTTGATTTTGGAATCCTGGCTGTACTCATGGAATTCTGTATCTTGATCTTGGAATTCTGGCTTTGATCTTGGAATTCTGTATTTTGATTTTGGAATCCTGGCTGTTATCATGGAATTCTGGCTTTGATCTTGGAATTCTGTATTTTGATTTTGGAATCCTGGCTGTTATCATGGAATTCTGGGTTTCAATCTTGGATTTCTGGCTGTTATCATGGAATTCCAGGTTTCCATCTTGGAATTCTAGCTGTTACCATGGAATTCTGTATTGTGATTTTTGAATTCTGGCTGTTGTCATGGAATTCTGCATTGTGATTTTGGGACTTGACTGAAATTTTCACAATTTACAGCAACATTTACAAACTTGACAGAAAATTACATCAAACCATTGAAACATCAAAAGCTTTTACTCTAATGTGAGGATGAAAATAAAAACTGAAGGTAAGAATTGTTTCTGACTTTGAGATAAAAGGTCAATATTTTAATATGAAAAGTGGAAATTTTGAGAAATAAAGACAAAATTCTGAGACAAAAAGTCAATAAACTTCCAGAGTTTAAGAAATCAGTTTAACATTATGTGATTAAAAAGTCCAAACTTTCTCATTTAAGATCAAAATCTAAGATGATAAAAAGTCTAAGTTTTGAAATAAAGGCAGTGTTTGAGATGTAAAGTTGAAATTTGGATCAGAAAAAGATAAATCGTTCAGCCCTTGTTTCCACTGGTTAAATGTTTTAAAAAATGAACACATGGCTTTGTTTACTTTTTTTCCCCATATCAAGTCAAAGCTTCGAGGACAAAATGTCAAAATCATGAAGAAAAAAGTTGAAAATATGAGGGAGATTCAGATTAACCAGACAAAACTCATGAATCTGAGATAAAAAGTCATAATTATGAGGAAAAAAAGACTATGTTATGAGATAATTTGTAGAAATTTTGTGATAAAATATCATGATTATAAGATAAAAGTCCAAATATGTGTTAAAAACTGGAAAATTATGAGATTACTTTATGATACTGATGTTGGCTTATGAGATAGAATGTCAAATTAAGAGTTAGAAAGTGGAAGTTTTGAGACAAAAAGTCGAAATAATGAGATAAAATGTCAACATATTAAAATAGAAAGCCAAAATTTTAAGTTCAAAGTAGAAATCATGGGATAAAAAGTTGAGTTTTAAGAGAAAATGTTTCATAATTGTGACTTTTTAACACCAAATATTTTGACTGAACTCTGAATAATATGTTTCTTTCCTTGAAGAATAAGGAGACAGAGACGGGTCAGAGAAAAAAAAAAAAAAACCTCAGCTTTGTCGTTTCTTCAGACTCAGGTGGGAACAAGGATGATTTCTTGATGGATTGAAACTCCTGTATTTTATTTTGAAAGGGTGAGGGATGTTCCTGCTGCAGCCTGTTGCTCCTGGTCACCTTTAAAAAAAAGGTTTTTCCCTTATCGTCTTCAGCTGCTCTGGCGAGGAGATGAATGAAGGCGAAGGGGGGAAGAAGTGGGGACAGCTGGCAGCTCCGATTAAAGGTAAAATGATGAAGGGGGGGGGGGGCAGCAGGGACAGCTCACCTGTCAGGGCCCCCGTCGCCCCCGCCGCTGTCCCCGAGAAACGCCAGGGGGGCGGCGGAGAGGCTGATTCATGAGCTGCTGCAGGAGGCTCTGCAAACAATTTAAGGAGAAAGGATTGTCATTTTTAAAACGCCGCTCCTCGCTCGCTCCTCGCTGTCCTCGCTCTCCTCGCCCGTTTAACGTCTGACACCACATCCTTCCTGCTCCCTCACCTCGGCGCCGCTCTTCTTCTTCTGTGGTTAAAGACCGCCTGAGCTCTTTGGCGTTTGCAGTAGCGGCGAATGTTGACCAGATCATTTTGTCAGAGCGTAAAGTGGAACAGGCGGCGCCGCGCTGACTCTGTGGCGCTGGCTGTTTGTCATCCGGAGGTTCAGGCTCGGCGAACCGGAGCGTGAAAATGAAAACTATTATTCGAGCGGCGGCGGCGGTTATTGATGGCGTACACGTGTCGTCTGTTGTTTCCGCCGTGGTGTCGACCAAATATCTGTTCATGGTGAGTTTTTCTGGATAAACGTGGCTGTAATCACTAAAAAAATAGGTTTTAGAGACAAACCTGAATGTGAGCAGCAACTTTTATCACAGAGACAAAGAAAAAAACCTGAAACTTTTCAAGGCCTCAACAACAGGATAAACAAAATAAATGTTTACTTTCAAAGAAACAGCTTTGTAAAAAACCAAAAATGAAAATCACTTTGTTAAAAGAAACATTAAATGACAAGAAAAAGAAAGTCAAATTATAATAAACGTCAGATTTTGACTCTTAACTCCGGCTGCAATAATAAGACGCTGGAATTTAAAAACCTAATTCTGACCTTTGATTTTCAGATTCTGGACTTCATTCACTGTATTCCGGCCTTTGATCTCAAAGCTTTTACTCTGAAACTTTGAATTCTGGCTTTGATCCTGGAAATTTGACTTTAAACTTGGAATTCAGTTTTTGATTGAAGAATTCTGAATTTTGATCTGGAAAATCTTGATATCAGTTTTCTGGTCCATGATCTAGAAACTCTGGCCTCTGATCTTGGAATCTGGCTTGTGATTTTGCATTTTTGGATTCTGATCTTTGCATTTTTCCTTTGATCTCCAAGTTCTGGATCATGAAATTGGAATTCTGGCCTTTAATCTTGGCCAGCTTGGAATTCAGACTTTTAAAGTCAGAATTCTGACTGTAATCCTGAAATACTGTAATTTGAAAATGGAATTCTGGCTTTGATCTAGAAATTTTGACCGTACAACTCAACTTCTTGGACTTTCAGCTCAGAATTCTGGATTTTGATCTTGGAATTCTGGCTGTTACCATTTTTTCTCAATTTTGATCTTGGAATTTTGACTTTATAACTCCATGTCTTGGCATTTTAGCTCAGAATTATGGGTTTTGATCTTTGAATTCTGGCTGAAATCATGGAATTCTGTATTTTGATTTTGGGACTCTGGCCGTAATCATGGAATTCTGGGTTTCAATCTTGGAATTCTGGCTGTTATCATGGAATTCCAGGTTTCCATCTTGGAATTCTGGCTGTTATCATGGAATTCCAGGTTTCCATCCTGGAATTCCAGCTGTTATCATGGAATTCTGTATTTTGATTTTGGAATTCTAGCTGTTATCATGGAATTCCAGGTTTCCATCTTGAAATTCTTGCTGTTATCATGGAATTCCGGGATTCCATCCTGGAATTCTGGCTTTGTTCTTGGAATTCTGTATTTTGTATTTTGATATTTTTGATTCTGGCTGTAATCATGGAATTCCGGGTTTCCATCTTAGAATTCTAGCTGTTATCATGGAATTCTGGCTCTAATCATGGAATTCTGGCTCTAATCATGGAATTCTGGCTCTAATCATGGAATTCCAGGTTTCCATCTTGGAATTCTGGCTGTTGTCATGGAATTCTGGGTTTTGATCTTGGAATTCTGGCTGTTATCATGGAATTCTGTCTTGTGATTTTGGGATTCTGGCTGATATCATGGAATTCTGTAATGTGATTTTTGGATTCTGGAGTTGGATCTCGGACTTCTGTCTATAATAATGGAATTCTGGATTTTGAAAACATAATTCTGGTTTTGATCTCAGATTTCCTGCCCTTGTTCTTGGAATTCTGACTTTTAAATGAATAATTCTGGCTGAAACATCAAAATCCTGGTGTTTGATTGAGGCTTAAATGAGACTTAAGAGTTTTGATCTCAGAACTTTGGCGTCAAATTCTTTTTCTAATCTTAAAGCTGGAATTCTGGCGTTTGATGTGTGTTTGTCTTTGACCTGAGATCAAAGTCAGGATTCTGACTCAAAGAGGGAACACACTTCAGGAAAATCTGGTTCTTTCCATCAGACGTGAGCGAAGGTTTGATGATCTGATGATTCTCTCAGATTTCCTCTGGCGTGAGGATTAAAAACGTTTCACTGTACGTTTGTTTTAACCTAAACCCACATGTGTTTGATCGCCGTGGACGAGTTAACTGACAGCTGTGTGGTCACCGAGGACGACGTCTCTGTCACAGACATAAAAGCGAGCGGAGATAACGAGCCAGCGCCATGGCGAAGGTCTGAACGGTCACATGGAGCCCAAACACCCCCCCCCACTCCTCCTCCTCCTCCTCCACCCGCCGGGAGGCCGCAGGAAGAGACGGCTTTCAGAGAGCTCCTTCATGTCAGCAGGCTCACATCAAAGAGCTGCTGAAAGGCATGCTGGGAGAGCGAGGGGGTACACACACACACACACACACACACACACACACACACACACAGAGCATGTCAGTGTACAGTGTAGGTTACAGTGTCATGTTGTAAAGGCAGCTGCCACACACACACACACACACACACACACACTCTGAACGGAGAGTGCTACCTGCAGCGGTGTCACGGTCACTCTGCTTCATCGGATTCTCCTCGCCACCGCGGCCCCCGCTCTCTACGGGGGAGCTCATTAGATCGCATCGTGCTGCGCTCTGTCTGTCCGTCATGGGACCGTGACAGGACGAGCGGGATAGATCCAAGGTCTGTCAGCTCCTCCTCCTCTTCCTCCTCCTCCTCTTCCTCCTCCTCCTCTGGCGTTTACTGAGCTCCAGGGAGCAAAGAAAAACAACACGGGACGAATCTGAGCTCGATAAACAACGACTGACACATCAATACTGGAAACTGGACTGAGCTGATTTCAGTCCCAAAAGATCTTTCTGAAAGCAGCAGGCAGTAAAAGATGATCCAGCAGGTTTCATTGACTCATTTCTGAGAATCATTTCGCCTTTTTAACGGCCTGTGTTAACTCTGATGGTCTCTTAATGTCCACTCTCTGTGGTTTCTAAAGAAAAGCTCTGAAGCCTGAACCATCGTGGTCATCGTTTAAGAAATTTGAACTCTACACACAGAAATGGAGGAAATTATATCAAACAATAACATCACAAATCCAAAAGTTTCCCTCCCCCAGTTCTTAACAGCGTGTATTTCCCCCTTTAACATCAATGACAGCTTGAAGTCTTTTGTGCTGGTTGTGGATGAGGGTCTTTATTTTCTCAGATGGTAAAACTGACCATTCTTCTTGGCAAAAAGCCTCCAGTTCCTGTAAATTCTTGCCCTGTCTTGCATAAAATGCAGGTTTGAGGTCAGGAGACTGAGATGGCCACTCCAGAACCTTCTCTTTATTCTGCTGTAGCCAATGGCAGGTCCTGAATTTAAATTTTCCATCTGAAACTTTTCACATTTTCATTTGAAAAATATGACTTCCTCTGTAAAATATTGAGTTCTTACCTCAATTTTTTTTACTTCATTTCAAAATTGTGCTTTCTCTCAGTTTGTTTGGCCTTTTTCTCAATATTGGACTATATTCCTAGGTTTGACTTGTTTTATCTCAAAACTTTGAACTTATAACATCATATTTCAATTTTATATCACAGATTTTGACTTAATTATCCAAAATTTCGGCTTTTAACCTTAAAATTTTGACTTTAGTTACTCAAAACTGAACTTGTTCCTCAATATTTTGATTTTTTTTTCTCAAATTTTGACACGTTTTACCTCAAAAATTTGACTTTTTCCCTTGACATTTTGACCATATGTCATCATTATATTTCTTTAATCTCAAAAATTTGACTCCTTCTCTACAATATTGATTATTCAAAGCAAAATTTTGACTCTATCTCAAAAATGTCTTTTCTTTCCTCCATTTTTTTGTACTTTATCTGAAAATTTGGATTTTATTTCCCTAAGTTTTGACATTTATCTCAAAACTTTGACTTGTCCTTGTGTTTTGGATCATTGTCATGTGTGAACGTCCAAGTACGTCTCATGTGCAGCTTCTGGGCTGATGAGTGTAAATTTTCCTCCAGTATTTTCTGATAACATGCTGCATTCATCCTTCATTCATCAGTTTGGACCAAGTTTCCTGAGCCTTTGTAGCTCACACATCCCCAAAACATCAGTGATCCACCTCCGTGTTTCACAGTAGGAATGGTGGACCTTTCATCATAGGCCTTGTTGACTCCTCTCCAAATGGAACAATGTTTATGGNTCCAGAAGTTTTGAGGCTTGTCTCTGTGCTGTTTGGCGTATTGTAAGCAGGAAACTTTGTGGCATTTGTGTAGAAATGTCTTTCTTCAGCCCATTTTTCCTCAAGTGCCTCCTTATTGTGCATCTTGAAACAGCCAGACCACATTCTTTCAGAGAGTCCTGTATTTCAGCTGAAGTTATTTGTGGGTTTTTCTTTGCATCCAGAACAATTTTCCTGTCAGTTGTAGCTGAAATGTTTGTTGGTCTACCTGACCGTGGTTTGGTTTCAACAGAATACCTCATTTTCCACTTCTTCATTAGAGTTTGAACTCTGCTTATTGGCATCCTCAGTTCCTTGGATATCTTTTTATATCCCTTTCCTCTTTTATACAGTTGGATTCACTTTTCCTGCAGAAACTTTGACTCAGAATCCAGAAATGTCAGTGCAGCACTGGATGAATGATGCAATTGTCAAATAGATGCAAATAGACCACAGGTGAGGATGGTTACCATGGTTACCTTTAGGAGACATTTAAACACATTTGTGTCGACTTGTGTTCATGTTATCAGGACAACAATTTTTTTTTTTAAGATAACACATATATAACAATTTTTTGTCGTGTATGACATCGTAGAACTTTGATGGATTCAGAGGAGAATAAACCAGAAGTTTGAAAACATCCACAATGAGAGCGCTGCTCAAACTGGGTTCAACGACAAAAACAAAGCGCCATCTGGTGGAGTTACTAAAAACTAAAACTTGGAAACTTGGACCCTTTTTTTGGCTAAAATGACAGAGCCCAGTTTCAGCTGTTACAACAGGTCGCTATGCCGTCACTTTTCTCTGAAACAAGGAGGTGAAGTCAAACTAACTTAACTTAAAATTTGACATAAGTAGTGAAGAAACAGTTTGCCGGAGTCACTTCGACCTCTCAGTTCCAGTCTGAGTAAAATCTTTAATTAGGCGACAACATGAGACCACGCTGAGGTCAAACTTTGAAAAGCTGGGTATTGTTTCTGCATTTCTGATCCACCTATTGATTCTT